>JAAGKR010011408.1:15000-19491 GCA_011419295.1 Clarias macrocephalus
TCATAAACAACAACAGCGTTGCAGTGATCTTGCTGATGTAGGTTAGTAGAGAGATGCACTGCAAGCTGGCGCACCACCTTAAACTCACTGGTGTTTACCATCATCACATTGTTAGAGGAGAGAACATTTTCGTCAGTGACCTGATCACTTTTCACACACAACGTCTTCATTGTTAATTAAAAGGAAAGTTCTGCTTTATTCTCTCATTGAAGATGTCGAGGGGCTTTGAGTGCTGGTCCTTCTGACTGCAAGTTTTATCAGAATAGATTTACAAACACATGAGCACAGTATTGGACCAATACTCGATTCTGTATTCGGTGCAGCCCTAGTGCCAAAACCTCACATATTGTTTGTTTGTGTGTGTGTGTGTGTGTGTGTGTGTGTGTGTGTGTGTGTGTGTGTGTGATAATTGTGCATCTCCAGCAGGATTAAAGTGTCCAGGAGTGAAGCAGAAAGGGACCTCCCCAGTGGTAAGAGTCGGTACTGCAGCAGGGGAGGAGCTCAGGGACCAATCGTTATACTCCTACCAACAAATCAGCTGTTTGGATAGTGTGATCAGGTGTGTGTGTGTGTGTGTGTGTCAGTGGAAAATCACTTTACACAAAATATCAAAAAAAGTTCTATAAACTCTTCATATATTCATAAAATTTGTCTGTGTGTGTGTGTGTGGTGCTGATGTAGATATTTGGAGAGCTATAACACATCAGTCACACAGAAGAGGAAGTATCAGTTTTCCTCCAACACGACCTCCTCAAACTCAGACGAGGAGAAGAAAGCATGTGACGAGGCGATGCTCAGCTCTCAGGGTAACGCAGGATTATCATTTAAATATCTCTATGTTCAATCATGGACCTCTGAACACACACACACACCTATGGCTCTCTGGCTCCTCCCACCTTTACAAAGGGGGAGGAGCAAACATGGTAAAATTCTCACTCGTATTAGAATGTCTGTGTTTGTGTGTAGCATGTTTTTCTAATTATTTTTAATATTTTTCCCTGGTAGATCCTTTGAAGACCAATAAGAAGTCTCCATCTGATGTAGTGGGCGGGGCTTTGGCTCCTTTGGCCCTGCCCACTAAAGCAGAGAGTGTTGTATCCATCACGTCTCAGTGTTCCTACAGCAGCACTATTGTACATGTGGGAGACAAGAAACCGCAGCCAGAGTCAGGTACTTGTGTACACACACACACACACACACACTCATACACACACTCTGATTTATAAAGCAATCGGGTCACTGATTACTGATAGTAAAAGAATATAACTGAGACATTAAAATGATAAGATAAATACTTTTTATTACAGAGATCATTGAGGATGTCGCCGAAAGCCCCACCCCTCCTGCGCCCGTCCCCGTGACGACTCCACCCACAGCTGAGCAGGGCGCCTATAGGAAACTGGGTCTGACCAAACAGGTGCTGGCGGCTCACACGCAGAAGGAGGAGCAGGTGTTCCTGAGTCGCTGCAGGGACCTGTGTCTCACAGCAATGCAAAAAACCTGTCCAGGCAGCACTGAGAGAGACGAGGGACACGCTGATGACTGTGAGGACACGTCAGCATTCAGCACACACACACACACACACACACACACATGCATAGAGTTCGTAGAGAATCTCTAGACTGTGAAACAAAAAAACATTCATATAGCATTTGAGTCACATGAGAAAGGGTTGATGAGTTGTGTAGAGTTTGTCAATTTGTCACGTGATGTTTGTTGCTCCGGCCATCTCGGTTCTTCACACAGGAAGTCTCTGGCTTGTTCAACTTTGTAAGCCCTCATGACCATCGTTCACTTACGCTCATGGGTTAAACTGGGCCTTCAGCACCTTATAAATAAATAGATCATCAGATTGGCAGTTTGTACAGAAGATGCTAGAATCTTACTATATTTGGTTCTTACTAATGTTAAGCAAAGTGCAAAATGTATACATGGCGTTACAACACTATTACTATCAAAAGTTGAATGAATGAAAGTGCATTGCACGTGTGTCTCAAGTCTCCATGAGTGCACGTGTGTCTCTAACCTCACGGTAGGAAAAAACGTGTATGCATCTGAGATATTTTGATATAAGTAAGTTTCCCTTCTGTATTGGGTTTTGGGGTTCCCCTCCCACCTTTAATTCCCAGTTTAGAATCCCAGTGGGGCTGGACCAGCAAAGTGACGTCGCTAACTACATCATTTGCACAATATTTTATAACAGATGAGTCATTTAGCAAAGGGTTTATTTAAAAAAAAAGAATTTTTGCAGTATGAATCATGTGGAGATATAATAAGTGTCATAGTGAGTCATTTGTCAAAGGTGTTTTATAAAACAGGGGTCACACTGTGAGTGAGTCTTTATAAAGTAGGTCATCGACGTAAGGAGTCATTAACTGTAGAGAAGATTTAATAAAACAGGGCAGACTGTATAAACTCTACACTGTTTATTATTTACACCACAAAACTCCAATGTTTACTCACTTTGGCATCGTTAAAAACAAACTATAATGAGAAGTCTTTTGCAAACCGGTTAGAGAGTCATATAGAAAGTCTTTGATCCCTATAGCAAAGCACAGAGTCTTAAGCGTTTTAGACAACTGTACATCCTTCTACAAACTTCATCTATTCATTAGAATGTTCTTTGACATTTTATTTATTTGTTTTCTTTCTGACGGTTTTTTAAATTTGTTTTTATTTATTTATTTATTTTTTTGCTACTTGTCTGCTACTACATGTTCAGCCAAAGCCGGGACATCTGGGGCAGAACCCGTCACTAAAAGAAGCGGCAGAACCAAAAAGTCAAAGAAACCACGTATACGAAAACCCGAATCGTCAGACAGCGCCGGGTCTCCGCGCAGGCTCCGCCCACCACTTCAGGGACTGAACCAGACATCATGGTCTCCGTCCGAAGCGTCTCAGTCCGCCTTCTCAGTGCCGTACCCCGCCATGGTTCCCAGTTACAGTTTTTACCCCACTGTACCACTGCCCCCTTCTGATGCCCCAACCACCCAGGCTCCGCCCACTGCTCCCCAATTCCCAGCCCCAATGGTCACACCTGTGGTGGCGTTTGTTTTACCCAGTTACATGTTGCCTCAGCTTGACATGCCGGCACGCCCACCTTTCTACCCGGAGCAACAGCCGAGTGTCAGCGCGCCGCAGCCGTACTTCAGCTCCCAGAATCCCCTGCAACCTCAGCAAACTCAACCAAACTACACTACCCAGCAGCCTTTGCAGCAACCGTTCATTCCCCAACACGTCTACGTTACCCAGAATCCCTTTCAACCCCAAGATCAATTCATGCAGATGCAGATCACGCCACAGACGCCAGTCCCATCATATCAGATGACCTCTGACCCCAGGCTTCCTGTTCCTGAATCAGCGGAGGTTCCTTCATCTCCTCTGTCTCGCTCTCCACCGCTTTTCGGCTCTCACTGCAGCTCTCCGTTACAGCTCGACCTGCTGCAGCTGGAGGACAAAGCAGACTCGCACAGCACGGCGCCTCCGTCAGGATCCAGAGGGAACTGCAGCTTAGTGCTGGAGAAAAGCAGCAGCGCCGCCGACATGCCGCAGGTCAGAGAGACGTTAGGCTAATGTGGCTAACTGCGGTGGTGGTCACTCAGATTACTCAGATCCTGTGCTGTAAACCTGTGTGTATTTGCGTGTGTGTGTGTGAGAGAGAGACTAATTGTGTGTTTCTGCGTCGCTGTAGCCGTGCTGTGTTGAAGACAGCGCTCAGAGTGACGTCCTCTCGTCATCCAGTGAGGTGATGGAGCTGCTGCTGCAGGAGGACTCGGGATCTGCTACGTCTGCGTCCACAGGCTCCGCCTCCAACGGCTGCTACACCACCAACAGCGGCACAGGTGGGCGCGCGCTAACTCCTAATAAAGAGTTTATGTCTTTTCTATTAAACGCAGTGCATTACCCACAATCCTCCTGTTATGACCTGTATAGGGAGCAGCAAATATTTTGGGAGTGTGGACTCTTTAGAGCAGAAGGAGAAGAGGAAGGGTGGAGGACAAGACCTCAAAAACGTCCTCCAGGACCCTCTCTGGCTGCTCATGGCCAACACGGATGAGAAGGTCATGATGACTTACCAGGTGCCTTCACGGTGAGTGACATCATCATCGCTCTCTCAGCCAATAGCAGCACGTTGTTCATTAACACCAAGCTAGCCAATCCTGAGTGTGTGTGTGTGTGTGTGTGTATGTGTGTGTGTGTGTGTGTATGTGTGTGTGTGTGTGTGTATGTGTGTATGTGTGTGTGTATGTGTGTGTGTGTGTGTGTGTGTGTGTGTGTGTGTATGTGTGTGTGTATGTATGTGTGTGTGTGTGTGTGTGTATGTATGTGTGTGTGTGTATGTGTGTGTATGTATGTGTGTGTGTGTGTGTGTGTGTATATGTGTGTGTGTATGTGAGATAGAGGGTGAGAAGTGGGCATAATGTGAAATCGGTTTATAGGATGAACTCAAACTTTGATTCAATGTGTGTGTGTGTGTGTGTGTGTGTGTGT
>JAAGKR010011409.1:0-19488 GCA_011419295.1 Clarias macrocephalus
TCTGAATTTAGTAAAAGAAAATTATCGGTCATCCAATCTTTTATATCTTGTATACACTCAGTTAGTCTAGACAATTTGGGTATTTCATCTGGCTTTGTGGAAATGTATAACTGAGTATCATCAGCATAACAATGGAAACTAATCCCATGTCTTCTGATGATGTTACCCAAGGGAAGCATGTATATTGAGAACAGCAGAGGTCCTAAAACTGACCCTTGTGGCACCCCATATTTCACTGGCATTACACCAGACTGTTCTCCATTCAGATCTACAAAATGAAATCGATCAGACAGGTAGGATCTAAACCATTTTAACGCCTGTCCCCGAATACCAATGTGATTTTCTAAGCGATCTATGAGAGTGTTATGATCTATAGTGTCGAATGCAGCACTAAGATCAAGTAAGACAAGAATTGAGATGCAGCCTTGGTCCGAAGCTAAAAACAAGTCATTTGCAATTTTAACTAGTGCAGTTTCTGTACTATGATGGGGCCTGAAACCTGACTGAAATTCCTCTAGGATATTGTTTTCCTGCAATAATGTGCATATTTGGGCTGATACTATCTTTTCTAATATCTTTGATATAAATGGAAGGTTTGAAATTGGTCTGTAATTTATTACATCATTTGGGTCTTAATTAGATTTTTTAAGAAGAGGCTTAATAACTGCCAACTTGAAAGATTTAGGGACATGACCTAGATATAATGAAGAGCTGATAATGTTTAGAAGGGGCGCTCCAGTTATATTTATCACTTCTTTTAAAAGTCTAGTTGGGATTGGTTCCAACAAGCATGTTGTTGATTTAGCCGAGTTCATAAGTTTATACAGCTCTTCCTGTCCTACACCTGTAAAGCACTGAAAATCTAATTGTGAAGCTTTAGACTGGACTGGATCATGAGATGTTGTTAGAGGTTGAATTTCCATTATTTTCTTCCTGATACTATCAATCTTTTCATTGAAGTAGTTCATGAAGTCTTCACTTCTAAGCTGTGATGGGATACTCCCTGCAGGCATCTTAGGGTTTGTTAGGCTAGTCACTGTACTAAATAGGAACCTGGGATTGTTTTGGTTTCTTGCTATCAGTTGGCTCAGATGCTCGGCCCTAGCCGCTTTTAGAGCCCGTCTATAGCTGCACATACTATCTTTATACGCGATTCTAAAAACTTCTAATTTGGTTTTTCTCCATTTTCGCTCGAGGTTACGGGTTGCTCTCTTTAGGGCGCGAGTGTGACTATTATACCATGGTGCAAGTGTTTTATCTCTGACTCTTTTTATTCTTATGGGAGCAACAGTGTCTAATGTACTGGTAAAAATGGTGCCCATGCTGCTAGTCACTTCATCTAAATCGTCTGCATTTAGGGGACTGATAAGAAGTTGGGACAGATCCGGCAGTTTACTTGTGAATCTGTCTTTAGTAGTCGGATTAATATTTCTACTGAATTGATAACGTGGGGAGGCGCAGCTACGCTGTTCTACAGGTAGAGTATATACTAAGAGATGATGATCTGTGATATCATCACTTTGAGGTAGAATGTCTATATTAGAGACATCTATACCATGGGATATAATTAAATCTAGCGTATGATTAAAGCGGTGAGTTGGTCTATTTATATTTTGTTTAACCCCAAAGGAATTAAGCAAATCCATAAATGCGAGTGCTAAAGCATCGTTAGCATCGTCTACATGAATGTTAAAGTCTCCTACTATCAAAACTTTGTCAGAGTTAACCAATAGGTCTGATAGCAGATGTCCAAACTCTTTAAGAAAATCGACATATGGCCCCGGGGGTCTGTACACGGTGGCCAGAACAAAATGTAGCAAGGGTTTATTATGTATTTTGCTGAGTGCAACATTAATGATAAGCACTTCAAACGAGTTCAACTTGGGTCTTGTTTTCTGAGTAACAGTGAGAACATCACTGTAGATAGTTGCGACACCACCACCACGACCAGTTTGACGGGGTTCGTGCTTATAGAAATATCCTGATGGAGTAGACTCATTTAAACCAATATATTCATTTGGTTTGATCCAGGTTTCAGTAAGGCAGAGTGCGTCAGGACAGCAATCTGAGATAATTTCATTAACAATCAGTGCTTTAGGCGCAAGGGATCTGATGTTGAGAAGCCCAAACTTTAGAGGTATATTTTGATTACTTATTTGGCCTTTTTCTGGTTTTATAGATATTAGATTGTTTCGAGCGATTTTAACAAATTTATTCTTTTTTCTCACTATTCGGGGAACAGACACAGTTTCTATAGGACAAGCTATGTGTGAGCATATATCAGTATGGTGAGTTGTAATGTGGCTATTATGTTTGGAATCTAAGACACGACTTACCGCCAGTCAGATGGTTCGTAGTGTCCTGGAGATGTTGTCTGAGAGGACTGCTGCTCCAGCTCTGCTAGGGTGCAGTCCATCGGTGTGGTAGAGCCTAGAACGCTCCCAGAAAACATTCCAGTTATCAACAAAGGGTAATCTCTGTTGTTGACACCAAGATTGTCACCATTCATTAAAAGCGAACAATCTACTGAACCTCTTGATTCCTCGCTGGAATGTGGGAAGCAGTCCGGATACGATGATCCTTGTCGTGGGTGACGTGCTGCGGACCTTCTCAACCAGGCTCCTGAAGTCCTTCTTCAGGATTTCCGTCTGCCTCAGCCTGGTGTCGTTGATGCCAGCATGAAGGACCACAGCTCCAAAGTTCTCCCTCAGGGCCGCAGGCACCTGCGCAGCAACATCAAGAACACGAGCACCAGGTAAACAGCGAGTGCGCACCTTACCTTTAGCCGTGGTAGCACGGACATGCCGGACGATGGAGTCTCCGATGACCAGCGCGTCGTGTACCATCTCGCGTAGAGGAGCGAAGTGGTTTCGGGTCGGGATCTCGAAGACGGGCGGAGGGGGAGAGGTCCTCGCCCGGGGCCTAACGCGCGTCTTCCGCTGCTGCTGTATCCAGGCTTCGTGGTAACCCGGCGCCGGGGTGAAGGAAACCTGGGCGGGCTGCGTCCGTGGTGCGTTGGACCTGGACAGAGAAACACGCGGAGTAGAGGTTGTGGAAGGATGTGTGTCAGGCCGAGAATTTACCTGGGACAGGTGAGCGTCGGTCCGTGACGATTCCAGCGCGGCTTTCCGCTGTCGTAGCTGGACCAGTTTCACCTGCAGGTGGCGGATCTGCTTCTCCAAGGCCTCCATCTCCAAATCCGCCGAGTGAAGCTCCAGTGTGTCCTCACCTGCACTCAGAGGCAGACACACAACCGACATGGTGTCAAAAAACAGAGATAATTGGTGTGGAAAACGTGTAGGCAAACTTGTGATAGCCGAGCTAACGGGCTAGCGATGCTAATGGGATAGCCGGCTAGACGCGGGTGCGTGGCAAAACTATTAAAACTTAGCGATATAACAGGAGTTTCGAGTGAATATATTATAAATATTTATAAATACTTATCTGTTATATGTTCGCTCTTCGTAAGAAGACAAAAAGTTAGAACGTCAATCTGGATTAGGCTGGAAAATTGGTCAGTCTGCCGGAGCTCAGAAAAAAGCAGCACCTCGCAAGAGAGATCATATGCTTTGTAATTTAGTTAGAGTACGTAAACCTCAGCCTTTTCACCTATCATTCACAAACAAACTTGACAGAAAAAATAAATTGGACATTAACAACAATGATTGCATTCTACATCAGTCAACATCATTAAAACGGGGACCAGTGGTTCCCAGAGTTCCATTTTGTCATCAACACAACCCAACAAAAACCAACACAGAAAACACCAACAAATCACACAATAGGCAGACAACTCAAGGGAACACTGAAAGGCTTATCAACAAATCACCAACTCCTGATCAATTGGCCTACACTCTTAGAAAGAGTTCCATGGTGGAGGAGGTGAAACACTGGGTGGAAAAACAGAAAGCAAAACAAACCAGATACTATCATACCCAGAAAGGTGAACACTTTCAACTGGGTGTACTGGTTTGGATCAAGACTCACCCACAGTGTCTTGGGGAAACCCAATAAAAATAGATATTGTAAATGTGGTGAATGTAATGCACCTTTACAGACATTAAACTCCAATGCCGGGGACTGGGGAGGGGGATCTATGTAGCCACATAAAGGGTTTCTTTTATAACCGCTTGATTAAGCTGATTGTTGATTTAAAAAATCAGCTGTGTCTCATAAAATATAGCCCTGTATGGTGGCTGTACATGACTCGTGTTTTGGTTCCAGGTTGAGCTCTCATGAGACTATACCTCCAGTTTTAGAGGATAATCACGATGGCGCAGATGGGCGGTTGGGACAATGCAGTAGAACAATGATCCAAAACACACCAACAAGTCAGACTCTTAATGTCTCAACAAAAAGATTTTTGAGTGGCCTAGTCAAAGTCTGGCTTTCGATTTGATTTAAACCTTAAACAGGTTGATCATGCCCGAAAACCCTCTAATGTGACTGAATTAAAACAGGCAAAAATTCCTCTACAGCGATGTGAAAGTCTAATTGCCAGTTAATGCTTAGTTTTTATAGATGTATTTATTAGGTTTAGGCGGCAGTTACTTTTTTCACATTGAGTCAGGCAGACTTGGACAGAGTTTTTTCTTTAATAAATTAAATCATCATTTAAAAACTTTGTATTATTCTGTAATATTAAAACTTGTTTAAGGGCATTGGAGGTTCAGTGTTAGATTTCTTACCTTTTATGTGGAAGGCCCAGGTTTGATTCTCAGCTAATGCCCAAACCTCAGCCCCTGGATGCAGTGCTGGTCCCAAGCCCAGATAAAATGGTAGGGTTGTTTCAGGAAGGGCATCTGGTGTAAAACCTGTACCAAGCTTGTTTGTGGATTGGATGGTCTGCTGTGGTGACTCCTTGGTGGGAGCTATTCAATTTGTTTAATGATCTGAATTATTTAAGTGTGACAAATATGAAAAAAAAGTTAAAAATCTGAAATGGAAAAATACTTTTTCACAGCACTGTAACAGGAGAGCCTTAACCCTAGTATAGGAGCCAATTTAGTCTGTCAATAATTTGTATATTATAACAGTTTGCTTAGTGGGTTAATTTGCATGTAATAACTTAATGTATAATTTTCTTTAGATTTTTCCATTGTAAATATGTGTGTATTTATGAAAAATAACTCATTTTCCTAATGGTATTTCCTTTTATTCCTAATATACCCATGTTAATTCCGGACTTGCGTCCTGTTTCATTTGGGTGAAACAGAAAGCAGGAATCGATCTGGATTCATACTGTGTGTTAGGTGGCAAGCAGTTCAGTATGACAGTTGATGTTAATTGATGTTAATATGGAGTCCAATTAGTTATTGGAGGCTCAGGTAGACTTGTAGGAAATTCCAGCCCTGAACTATCGAGCAACTGCAGCCAACTCAAGTCCTCAGAGAATTTGCTGTCAACATCAGCCTAGGCCAGAACCATCTTCATGTTAGAGTGAACCTGTCCCCAGACACCAGATGCATGCCAAAGAGACCACACGGGACATCCATGTGACGAGAGCTCCAACCAGAAGCGGGGCACCAGGATGAGTCAGACAGGTCCAGAGGGCAGAAAGGGTCTGGATCACTGGCAGCTCAGTGACATGTGTACTTGACAGAGAGAGGGAAAGAGAGACAGGGAGAGAGAACAGGACAGGGGAGAGCAGAAGAGGAGAGATAACAATTAGGTATGGTCACAGTCACATAATGTATAAGGTGAAATTATATTTAGTGTAGAGCGCAAGCAGGGACTCCGGCAGGCCTAACTATGACAGCATAACTAAAAGAGAGAGCCAGGAGGAAACACAGACATGAGGGCTCCCTGAGATGTAAAACAACCAATCACCTCACCCGAACACTATTTGGAAGGCTATTCCATAACTTTGGGGCTTTGTAAGAAAAAGCTTTGCCCTCTGCTGGAGTTTTCATAATACACAGTATTGATAAGCAGCCTGCATCCTTTGATCAAAATAGGCGTGGCAGATTGTAAGACACTAGCAGTTCTCTCAGATACTGTGGCGCGAGACCATTTAATGCTTTATATGTCAAAAAAAGTATTTTAAAATCAATGTAAAATTTCACAGGGAGCCAATGAAGTGAAAATAAGATAGGAGTGATGTGCTCGTATCTTCTGGTTCTAGTGAGGACTTTGATATTATCAACATGAGTCTTGCACAGAATATACTTTTCTGTTTGGAAAGAAATCTGTGCAGTATGTAACTGGGTTGGCCACGATGGACAGCACTTGGTTTAGTGACCTCTTCTTCAGTACTTCCCTGAACGAGTCCAGCTCCAAATCAACCCCCAAATCAGGTCTCCTGTCCACCGTATCCAAGTTTGTGGCATCTCTGCTTCTGAGGCTACCTCTTCAGCATAGTACCACAAAGAAATGTGCACTGGTGATGACCGACTGGTAAAACATCAGAAGGAGTATTTGCAGATGTTAAAAGAGCCTAGTCACCTTTCTAAGAACAGTCAGCTCTGCCATTTCTTGTACTAATAATCAGTGTTCACTGTTCAGTCCAGTCATTCATCTGCAGCTCCAGGTAGCAGGGGACAAAAGTCAATCATCTTGGTCTTCTCCATAGTCTTGGTTATGTTCAGCTGTAGCTGGTTTAGACTGCACCAGGCCACAAAACCCTTGAACAGGCTTCTGTATTCACCCTGCTGTCTGCCCCTAATGCATCCTCCATTTGCAGTGTCATCAGTGTCCTGAGTGAGCAGGAAGGGTTAGATGACAGGTGCTCCTGTGTTACTGATCATAGTCTCTAAGATACAGTCCCTCATCCTGATATATTGTGGCCTTCTACTGAGGTAGACTGATCCAAATCACCAGATGAATCCAGCTGCATGCCAGTCATCTTCTTTTTCAATAAAAGTGGCTGGATGGTGTTGAAAGTGCTTAGAGAATTCAAAGTACATGATCCTCATAGCACCTTTCTCCTTATCAAGATGGGAGATGGTCTGATGAAGAAGGCAGGGGATGGCATCATCAACGCCAACCTTCAGCCTGCAGGCAAACTGCAGGGGACTGCAGAGCACAATTGACCTGAGGTCTGAGGAAATGAAGAAAGATTAATTTGAAAGTCTATATTATGTAATATGTCAGTGCCACAGGCCTGTAGTCATTGAGATCTTTAGGGCCTCTCTTCTTCAGAACTGGAATGATAAATTATATTTTCCATAGTTTAGGTACTTTTCCTAAACTATGGAATATATCAAACGTTTCAAAAAATATCAAAAAATATCAAAGTTTGATCTTGATCAAATATGAGTTTGATCAAGATCAAGATCAAACTCAGGTTGAAAATTTACTGGAATGGTTCTCTCAGATTGGCATAGGCTCCCGGCATTCTTGGACTTATCCTATCTGGGCCCGCAGCATTGTTGGGGTAGAGTCTCTTCTGTTCTCTTCTGAGTATTCATTAGAGTATTCAAAACCTAGAATGAGGAAAAAAGTTAAACCAATCAAGTGAAACCAAAGTTAAAGGAAGAAAGAAAAGACTCACAGTCCTTGTGTCACTCACTCCTGATCCTCAAGAAATGTGCTCTGCAGCCTTCACTCATGGTGCCAACTTTGAGAAGCTGATTTTGATGCTGGGAAGAATTAAAAGGCTTGGGTAGAGTTCACACCAAGTAAAGCTCCTCCAATGGCTGGGTGTGCAGTGGAAGACACTGCTCTGGGACAGTGATGCTGGCAATTCACCGCCTTACCCTCATGGTTTTTAAGGTTCTGAGAACTCCAAATCTAAAATCTTTTATATCTAAGATTTGGCTAAACAATCCTGAATCTCTGGGCAAAACCAGTACCATAGTTTGCCAGAACCATGATTTATAATAGGCATAGATTGTTCTTTGGGTGACCTAAAAGGCAGTGTTTCCCACACATAGAGTATACTAGGGTGGGCTGCTTAGCCATTGAAGTATATTTGTCCTATTTTTACCCTTTTTAAAAATGTATCTGGCAGAACCATGCCGTTTATAATCAATTAATTATCAGCAGACAGTACACCACTCTCGCGTCAGCAGAATAAATTTACATGAGAAATATTAAACCTTAAAACTAACGCAGCACAGATCCAAGCAGCAACAGTATTGGTCAGTAAACGATTAAAACAAACAAACAAACAAAAAAAAAGCAACAATGCTATTTTAGTTTGAAGGCTTCAGACATCAACCTGTGCATTTAGATTTTCTTATATGTAAAACCAAAGTTATCATTACTTTTTAACCTGTAAATTTTTCTCCTACCAGAATATGGGCTGAAAAAAATGTAGAACTCACAAAATGTGCATATTATTAAGAGGTGGGTAGAGTAGCCAAAAATTTTACTCAAGTAAGAGTAAAAAAGTATTTCGTGAAAAGACTTCTCAATTTTTTAGAAATTATGAAAGCAGCCAGGACAGCACAGTGGTGTAGTGGTTAGCACTGTCGCTTTGCACTTCCAGAGTCCGGGTTCGATTCCTAGCCAGGCTTGAATCCTGTGCCCTAAGTCTCCTGGGATAGGCTCCAGGCCTGCGTGACCCTAAATATAGGATAAAGTGCTGAGTGAGCTCACGTCTTGTAGTGGTAGCCAAGTAATTAAGGTGATGGACTAGAAATCTGTTGGGGTCTCCCCGTGCAGGTTTGAATCCTGCTGAATATGTCTGTCAATTGCTGCAAGAAAGGCATGTTGGAACTTGGTGTGTTGTGGCAGTGATTTATGAAGAGGACACCAAAGCCGAGCGCCTTGATTATCTGAGGAAGACCGTGGCAAAATTGCCTCATGCCCTCAATAGCTGCTGCTTTCTTGGAGAATCCTATCACGCTTTCACAATGTTAAATTGTCTTCCATTGAAACGCTGCACAAAGACCATTGAGTAAGACTGTGGGTTGTAACAAAATTGCCTCATGGACTTAATAGCTGCTGCTTTGTTGGAGAATCCTGTCATGCTTTCACAACGTTAAATTGTCTTCCATTGAAACGCTCCCCATAGACATTTGATCAGTTATATGAGTGCGTGGCAGTTCTGACAAGAGCACCTTCTCTTTGTTGCAGTCAGGAAATCATTGATGGATCTGCATCAAAAACCTCGACGTCTCACAGCATAGCTTTACGTGCAAGCGAGGAAGTTTGCGCTTTTCTTCATCAAGTGCTTGCTTCATCGATGTTTTGCAAGATGTAGACTGTCTGGTTATGTTGCTGATGTAAAGCCCTTAGCAAGGGTTCCAAAATGAAGGCTACACTCTCTGAAATGAACTTCCTTTTCATCACAGATACTGAAAAATTCTTTAGACATGTCCCAGCACGTTTGAATGCAGAAGAGAAGGACTCAGCTTCCGCTTGACGATGGGGGATGAAAAGTTGTCATTGTTCATGATTCAAAGGTTTATTTCATCTTTCTGTATTTTACAGCACTGCCCATAGATGGTTGCAGAGGGTGCTCTCTTAACTGTTTGCTGTTTTTTTTGTTGTTGTTGTTGCTTGATTATCCGAGTAACACTGTCAGGTGTGAGAAAATTGCCTCATGCCCTTAATAATAGCTGCTGCTTGTTTAGACACATAATAGGGACATCCCATAGACATCACCCCAAATAACTCACCCCTTAGGAGCCGGAGTACCCGGCAATGGGCACACTTGCATTTTTTTCTGGGAACCGTAAAAAGAACTTAAAATGCTCCATCACATTTCATCATATACATAACTGTAGTATATCATTTGAATCTGTAAAGGGTCCACTGAACAAGATCTACAGTATCTTTTTGGACAGTCTTTGGTCTGAATATTAACTTGGAGAAGACCAATGTAGTGGGCAGATGTGGACACACAACTTGTCATCACCATAAACAACTACATACTCGAAGTTGTAGGGTTTACATGATAATGACAAGGAATGACTGTGACATTGTTCACCATTAATATGTAAACACATTGCCCAACGCATTCTCCACCAATATATGTAAGGGTTTTATATATAATGTCAGGACATTTTAATGTGGGCAAAATACTTAGTGCATTTTCTACCATTAATATGTAGGGTTTACAATAAATGTAAACCTGTTGTCAGGGATCACCCCTAGAGGGCGCCAAAGCGCCCAGAGACTTCCTTTGTGTTTTCTGTTTTCTTTGTGTTCTTTTGTGTAGGACTCCATGTCCCAGAATGCACCTCAGTCAGGTGATGTGGCGCTCACCTGAACTGAGGTTGCTAATTAGTCTTGGTTATAAATGTTCCTGAGTTCTGTGTAGTCCTTGTCTTGCATCTGTTCGTTTGGGTTACTGTTTGTCCTTTGTTCATCCAAGGTTCCTGTTGGTTTGGTATGTTGTTTGGCTCTCTGTGCTCTCCCTGGCTCTCTGTGCTCTCCCTGGCTCTCTGTGCTCTCCCTGGCTCTCTGTGCTCTCCCTGGCTCTCTGTGTTCTCCTAGTCGGTCTGTCTCGGTCAGTTTGTAATGTCTAGTCTGGTTAGTTTGTCATGTTTTATAGTTTGTAAGTCCTGTGTTTAAAGTTCATGTTCTGTTCCCATTGTTTCTTGTCTTCAATAAACCTTTTGTTCACCTTCACCTCTGCTATCTATGCCACTCCTTCGTCCCACAAACAGTAACCGTTACACCTGTGGGGCGCTTTCCTGGTAATTTTATAAAAGAGGAAGAGAGGCTAGGCTAGGCTAACAGCAGCAACTACATGAGTAATGCCTTCTCTGAACCCAAATGCGGGATATGTCCAAAGCGCATGTGAGTATGTTGGTTGCTAAAGATGTTTGTGTGTGCAAGGCCCACAGTGGCATTTATGTGTTACACATTGTCGCTTTTATTTATGTGTATTCCTCCTGCTGTGGTTACGCAGGATGTTTTTTTTTTTTTTTTTTGCTCTTCTTCTTCTCTCTTGTTGTCTGTTTGTCTTTTCCTTCTGCATCTTCTGTCCCCCCGGCAAGTCAGCACATCGCGTGCGGGGTTTGGGGTGGCGCTCACGAGGAGGGGATCTTTGGCATCCGCTGCGTCGCCATAAAAGGGGACGTGCGTCCGGAGGACACGTCGGTACAAAGTAGACCAAAAATAACTGCTGCATTCTTTACCTCCATTATGTAGTGTTTAGCTCTGGGTCAGAGGTATATAGAATTATTAATGATTCAGGTTAATATTGTTAAACTGAATATCGTACACTTTATATACTACCCGTCCAGCGTTTAGTATGATTTAGTGTATATTACCAATTCTGTTTATCCCACCGCCGACGATGATAATACAAAATATGGTATTTATCTAATTATGAGCAAGGTAACGTAAGATCTGGGCAAATGTTTAAACTTTAAAATACATGACCAAGACAACAGTTCTTTATAAAGAAAAAACAGTTTGGAGAGTGAAAGTTAATGAAGTTCATTTAGTACTGTTTACTAGACCAAAGAAAGTCACAGTCTTGTGAAAGAGAGTCTTGGGTTTAATCTTATGGTTTCAGTTATGAAACGAGCACCAATTTTCAGCAAGGTATGCAGCTTTGTTTGTATACTTGCGTTACATTTCATTCTCATCCTGTGGTTCACCTCTAGCGAAAGGAATCACAACATTGCTGTTTGGTTGGTACGCTGTGGTTGAAATTACATCTTTCGGGAAAGCCCTTTGGTGAGGCTTGGTTGCCTGGTTACCGATGGCGTGCTCTGGAACTTCTGTGGGATTATTCGTTGCAAGAATAAACCCACAGTTTGTGTAGTTCTGGCAAAAAGTCTCATTGAAAGTTCTCAGAGAGAGCGGATGACGTGAGCAAAGGTGGCGAGCTAGCTTCTTTCAGACGACCATGATGAAGATCGATGACAACGTGTAGACGACGACGACCTGTTGACGAAGACATGTTTGGACGTGCTCGGACACTGAGTTTCGACCCTTTGTGTCAAATAAGCTGGCCTCTCCATGAAATATGAAATATATTTGAGTAAGACGAGCAGTGAGCAATGGTGCCATGCGTGTACAAATTGTGCAAATTATTGTGCACATGGTGGGATCCTTGTGTCACGGAAACACCAGGCTCCACCCCCAATCTCCGTTCAGTCACCCGGATTCTAATCACACGCACACCTGGTTCACATTAATAGCACACCATAAATACACCACACCTCCATTCACTTGGTGTCTGACTTCTTCAATGGACAACAGACTCCGCCACGTACCTGCCAAAGTTGGTCTGGTCTGATCTCGTCTCCTGTGTTCTGTGTTACTCATTCCGCTACAAACATCCATTAGCTATTTCATCACCAAACCAGTTAAGACAATCCGGTGTTCTCATTCAGAGTTGCCACTCTGTTAATAAATTAACTGTTAATAAATCGCCCACTTGGGTTTTTTCTCACGATCTGTTTGTTTTGAGTCTGTTTTCCGTAACATCTTGAGGGTGGAGGCAGTTCTCCTGCAACTTCTGCAATAGTAAATGCTCTGCAGGGATGGCAGCAAAGTACTTGTGATCTTTTCAGCAGACTTCACCACTCTCTGCAGGCATTTGTGGTCCATTACAGCAGTACTGCCATACTACAAAGTGATGCAGTTACTCAGGATGCTTTCAATCATGCAGGAGTAGAAGTTGGAGAGGACCTTATGTTACATTGCAGCACTGCCACATAAAGGGCACTTTTATATAGGGGGAAGTAAGCCGGCTCAATGATGAAGCTGCAGAGCCCGGGAAGGTTTTATTTGCCTGTAAGTATTTTGTGTATCGGTTCCTGGACTGATAGCAGTGACTGGACTGCTTCGCCACAGCACTCCGACATCGGTCTCCCAGTATTATTCCATCATTGCCAGTGAGAGCGATTCATCTCTCCTCACACACACTATTGCAATAACCTGGACTTTGGACATTCTACACACTCACACACACACACCTTTCATTTGTATATATTTTTGTAAATATTGTTTTCTTAGTTGGTTTTGGTGCACCTTTTTGTTTAGATTTTATATAATACACTGTTGGGTTTTTCGAATTCATCATTGTGTTGTCTTTTTTGTTTACTGATTTTTAAAGCACACCAACACGAACATAAAGATCTCTTTTTTTGTGGAACTTTCAGTCTTGTTCTGATCGTTACATAGTGGTGCCCCTTGTGAGGATCTTTTTTTTGTGTTTTTGTATTTGAGTGTTTTGAAACTAATGAGCAAGATGAATGTTGATGCTAGTATTGTTAATATGGCCGACTCAGGCCAAGATATGTATAGTACATACAACTCGAGATGCTATAGATTTTTCGGTAGGCCCTTTAGTAATCAATTGTGATCCGGCAGCAGACGTGAAAATGTACAAATTGAGCACAATTAGTAATTTTCCTTCCCCTTTGTCATGTGACTCATTAGTGTTACACTGTCTCGGGTGTCACGAGATAGCAGGTGAGTTAAATTTGGTATAAAAGCTCTTCCACTCTCACACCCTGGCCACTGAAAGTTCAACATGGCACATGGCAAACAACTCTGATGAATGATGACGCCAGCTCCTAAGCTTATTGGTCTTCTGAGATAATGCAGCCTCTCTGATATCAGGAAGCGGGAAACATAACCAAACCTGAAAAATGGGCCTGTTACACCTGGTACTATAACAGTCCAAGCAATCTCGAACTCCAATGATGTAAATTGACAAGCTGGTAAACAAAGGAGACAGTTTTACGCCTTTGAGTAGGGAAAACACCGCCCCTAACTTAGTTCACTGATACTCTTGGTTACCTCCAGAAACATGCCTTTCCGTGAACAAAGGGACAAATGGCAGAGACACTATTCCAGATCATCTTTAAAGCGTGCCAGTAGGGCAAACCTATATGTATGTATATTTACTCATCATGTTTGATGATCCATATGTACATCTTATTATTCTGCATAACGTAAAATGTGTAATCAGCATTTATAAACCCCTTTTAACTAGATAAAAGCATAAATGAATGTGTTTGATAGGGGATGTGTGGTATCAACTGAAAGCTTGTCTTATTCAAAGAACGCTTATGTACATGAAATGTTAGAAGCATGAATAGAGCTTGTGTAAAATTAATTTATAAAATGTATTAAAATTTCCAACCGGATGAGTCCCACTTGACAGCCGAAAAACCCGGCCTAATGTCTGCACAAAAGGGGGAACCACATGAGGCGGGGCTAAGCCTGCAACCACATCCAATTGGACCAAAACACCTGTGGAACGGACCGACAACAAAGGGTTAAAACCCCAGGGTCAGAGCACATCGGCACATCAACCAGCGGCTGAACATCTTCCAATGTCATCCAACGACTGAACGTCAACTACACATCTGAAGCAAGCTCTTTCATTGCTCGTCCACCGTCGACTTTCGCCCTGCGTCTGACCGGCAAGCAAACTGCTCATCCGCTCTCTACATCTTCAAGAAACTTCGTGCCAGAACTACAAAGTTCCGCAATGAAGAATCCACTAGAAGAAGTGCCAGAGCTCTGCCATCAGTAACCAAGCAACCAACACATAATTGAAGGGCTTCCTCGAGAGACGTCATCACAGCACCAGAGCACCAGACAAGCAGCAACGCCATGATTCCCTAACTCTAAACGTGAATCACCGAAGAAGACCGCAATGCAAGTAACTAACAAAGCTTCATACCTTGCTGAAATTGGTAAGCTTAAACCTAAGGCTCTGCTCTTGTGACTTTCTTAGGTCTAGTGAACAGTACTAGAAAACTTCATTAACCTTCATCCTTTGAACTGTTTTGTGTGTGTGTATCGTATGTTTTATGTATCGTAGTTTAGTCAAATAAATTCTTGTTTCTTGATAAAGAACTGTTGTCCTGGTCATGTATTTTTAAGTTTAAACATTTGCCCGGATCTTAAGTTACCTTGCTCATAATACAAAATCTGGTATTTCTCTATTTTCATTAGTGGCTACGTGATAACTAAATCGTGCTAAATGCTGGACAGGTAGCCGATAACAATTATGCTATAAATATTGACCCAGTTTAATAAAATTACCCGAATCCTTAAAGATTCGATTCACCTCTGACCCAGAGCTGAAACCCTACATACAGTGTCCTCCATAATTATTGGTTAAAATGTGTTAAAAGCCTTAAAATAAATTCAGTTTTTTATTGCAGAAGCATATTGTCACACTGAAAATTGTAGAAAAATATAACGTGAATATAAAGTGAGTTTTAAGGGGAAATAAAAATCCCTGACTAACAAATAATAATTATTTTTCATAAAATAACCTGTTCCACAATTATTGGCACCCCTAACAATTCCTAGAAAATAAATGTAATTGAAGTATTTCTGTCATTTCTACAGTAGTTTACAAAGTTGATCAGAGTATCTAGGAACATTTAATTAGTAATTTATCACTTCCTGCTTCCCTGGTGTATAAATATGACATGACACAGGGGCCATTTCTCTTATCCACTCTTCAACATGGGAAAGACAAAGGAACACACCATTCAAGTAAGGCAGATGTGTGGCGACCTTCACAAGTCAGGCAATGGGTACAAGAAAATAGCCAACCGCCTGCACCTGCCCATATCTACTGTGAGAGGAATCATTAAGAAGTTTAAAAAAAACTGGAACAGTAGTAAACAAACCTGGACAAGGATGCAAGTTTATTTTGCCTCCATGCACAGTGAGGAGGATGGTAATTAAATTCAATTAAATTTTACTTGTATAGCGCTTTTAACAATTTTCATCGTCGCAAAGCAGCTTTACACAATCAAAAGAATTATTAAAGTTTGTATGAAATGTGAATGTGTATGAATCAAAAAATGGTCTGATAGTCCCTGATGAGCAAGCCGAGGGCGACAGTGGCAAGGAAAAACTCCCTGAGATGGCAGTAGGAAGAAACCTTGAGAGGAACCGGACTCAACAGGAAACCCATCCTCATTTGGGTGAAACAGAAAGCAGGAATTGATCTGTATTCATACTGTGTGTTGGGTGGCAGGCAGTTCAGTATAACAGTTGTTAATTGATGTTAATATGGAGTCCAGGTAGTTATTGGAGGCTCAGGTAGACTTGTAGGAAATTCCAGTCCTGAATTATCGAGCGACTGTAGCCAAGTCCGCAGAGAAACGGATGTCAACATCATGCGAGGCCAGAACCGTCTTCCTAGTAGAGTGAAACCGTCCCCAGACATCGGACGCATTCCAAAGAGAAACACGGGACATTCATGTGACGAGATCTCCAACCAGAAGCGGGTCGGTACAGAGGGCAGATGGAGTCTGGATCAATGGCAGCTCAGGAATGACATGTGTAGCTCGACAGAGAGAGGGAAAGAGAGAGAGAGGGGTGGGAGAGAGGGAAGAGAAAGGGGGAGAGAGAACAGGAGAGGGAGGAGCAGAAGAGGAGAGATAACAGTTACTGTAGGTATGGTCACAGTCACATAATGTATAAGGTGAATGTATATTTGGTGTAGGTTGCAAGCAGGGACTCTGGCAGGACTAACTATAACAGCATAACTAAAAGGGAGAGCCAGAAGGAAACATAGACATGAGGGCTCCCTGAGATGTAAAGCAACCAATCACCTCACCATCAACAAACCTGAGTGATCAATGAGAGTGGGAAGACAGCATCTAAACATACCAGTTCACCATAATCCTCTACGTCCATGAGTCCCCCAGATCTGCTCCTTTACCTAAGGCAAATCTACTTACAAAATGCTTGGCTAAATAAACAGGTTTTTAGCCTAGACTTAAACACTGAGATTGTGTCTGAGTCCCGAACACACTTTGGAAGACTATTCCATAACTTTGGAGCTTTGTAAGAAAAAGCTCTGCCCCCTGCTGTAGTTTTTATAATACGCGGTACTGACAAGCAGTCTGCATCCTTTGATCGAAGTAGGCGTGGCGGATCGTAAGACACTAACAGTTCACTCAGATACTGCAGCGTGAGACCATTTAATGCTTTATATGTCAAAAGTAGTATTTTAAAATCAATGCTGTTACACCCCGGTCTAGGTCGGGCCGTAACAGGAATGAAAAAGAAAAGAAAAAAAAAGGAAAAAGGGGGTGAGACCAAAAGTCGGTTTGCTTAGTGTTTATTTACAAACAGTGAACAAGCAAATCCCCAAAAGGTGGCCGTTAGCTTCAGAAGCCGACAAGGCCAAAACAATAAACAAAATGCCCTCTATCTAGTACCAAAGTGAAACAACTAACCTACACCAAAAACTAAAGAAAAAGAAGTACAAAGTTCTTCCCTTACTCCCTTGCTAACCACAAACCAAGAGAAAACAGGGTGTAAACAAAATGGCGTCGACTCCCTACTAAGCCACCAATTACAAAACTATGTACAAATATATACAAAACGTATTTACAATCGGGCAACCAGAACCAAACAAGGGCATACACAAAAACGTAGTCGGAAACGTAGCACGAGGTCATACACAATATAATTTTACAAATTATCAACAGAAAAACAGTAAGCAAAGACATGGTCTCAAGTATTGTTGTCTGAAGGCCTTAAGTAGGCCTCTGGGTTTCCTGGATGCCCAATCATCTGGCAGGAGGCAGGACCAACAAAGTGCAGGCAGGGCAGCAACCAATAGATTGCAGGTACACTGAAGAGGTGGGGACCTGCAACAACAAGGGAAGAAATGCCCCCTCCCACCAGCAGAGACATAGCACACCTAACCAGACACAAAACAAATAAACTCAATATCGTAACACCCCCTCCCTTGAGAGTGAACATCCTGTTCACAATTAGAATCATAGCATCGAGATAAAGAGTCGGCCACTACATTTTCAGATCCTTTCTTGTGCCGAATATTTAGGTTAAAACCTTGCACAATTAGGCACCATCGCATGAGACGTTGGTTGCTGTTTGACATACGATGCAATGTATCAGTGCTGGAACCAATGTAAACTTCAAAGTGTTGAAGTGCAAGCAAAAGCGCAAGGACTTCCTTCTCGATAGTGCTGTAGTTTAACTGGTGACAGTTAAACTTATGAGAAAAGTAACTTACAGGATGATCTATACCATCTGCATCCTCCTGAATCAAGACAGCACCAGCACCCGTACCACTGGCATCCACCTCAAGTTTGAAAGGTCTGGAAAAATCAGGAGCAAAAAGGACAGGTGCACTACACAAAAGCGATTTAGCAGACTCAAACGCTGCTGCACAACTAGGAGACCACACAAAAGGGACGGAGTTACGGAGGAGAGATGTAAGAGGCAAAACCACATCAGAGAAATTTCTACAAAAGCTTCTGTAATAGCCTGCCATACCGAGAAAACCTCGAAGCTCTCTTCTGGTTTTTGGTGCCGGAAATGCAACAATTGCCTTAACTTTGGCATCTAGTGGGCGAACTGTACCTTGTCCCACCTGTTTACCAAGGTACGTAACAGTGGCATGACCAAACTCACATTTTGCTAGGTTTAATGTTAAGGTAGCTTTCTGAAGGCGTGAAAATACACGGTTTAAGGTACGAACATGTGCATCCCAAGTATCAGAGAATACTACCACATCATCAAGGTAGGCTTCACAATTATCCACGTCACCCAGAACCTGGGTCATCAAACGCTGAAATGTGGCAGGTGCATTTTTAAGGCCAAATGCCATCACTGTATACTGAAGGAACCTATCCGGGGTGACGAATGCAGAGATTTCAGATGCACGTGGTGTTAGAGGAACTTGCCAGTAACCTTTTAACAGATCTAATTTTGTAACAAATTTCGCACTTCCTATACGATCAATACAATCTTCCATTCTAGGAAACGAATCTGCTTTAGTTAAAGCATTAACTTTTTGATAATCTGTACAAAAACGGTAGCTTTTGTCAGGTTTTGGAACTAGGAGACAAGGAGAACTCCAAGGACTGCAGCTAGGAACAGCAAGACCATTCTTAAGTAAATAGTCAGTCTCTTGTTTCATAAGGGCACGTTTTGTGGGATTAACTCTATAGGTATTCTGCTTCACAGGAGAGTGCTCACCAACATCAATGTCATGTTGAAGGACAGTAGTGCGAGAATCAGAAAAGAGCTTAGGGTAACTCTTGATGAGACTGACTATGTCATTTTGAGCGGACACAGAGAAGTGGCAAAGTTTAGATTGAATATCTGATAGCCATTCTGAGTTTGGCAAGCTAGCGCACGGAAAACAAGCTCGACCTAGGCTGAGACCATCAAACTCAGGAGAATACTCATAGGGTAATGCTTCCACAGAGGCAGCAGTTGCTGAAATGGCAACAGGGATAGAAACATCTGGGGTGGAGCGAGTGATATAAGGTTTAAGCATATTGATATGGCATCCACGAGATTTCCTCTTTCGGTCAGGAGTTTTTACAACATAATCTGTATCACTCAACTTTGAATCAATAACATATGGGCCAGAAAATCTAGCCTGGAGAGCAGAACCCGGCACTGGTAGCAGGACCAACACTTGCTTGGAAATGACGCACAACAGCCTTTTTATCAAATCGGTTCTTCATACGAGTTTGGGAGGAGGCAAGAGAACGTTTTGCTACCTCACATGCTGCATGTAGGCGTTCGCGAAAAGAACTCACGTAATCTAAAACATTCATAGGTGGTTTTGTCACAGAACTCGGAGACAGTAACTCTTCCTGTAGCACT
>JAAGKR010011410.1:5357-16967 GCA_011419295.1 Clarias macrocephalus
CACACACACACACACACACACACACACACACACACACAGTTTGCACAGGAAGAACTGATCTCCAGTCAGTGAGCTGCTGTGTAATAATTATATCATTATTTATTAATGATATACAGTTTGAGTCAGATTTTCCTGTTATGAATAAGTTTATTGTTATAAGCCACATTTAACTGCTTAAAGACTTCTGGTGTAACTTACAGAGCTCTGTGTGTGTGTGTGTGTGTGTGTGTGTGTGTGTGTGTGTGTGTGTGTGTGAGAGAGAGGAGGTTACGCCTCCTGACTGCAGCTTTCCTCTCATATCACAGTAGAGTTTCAATTAGAGCAGTGTTCTGCACATTCTAGGTTCAGTTATTAGAATAATCATTCATCTAATAAAACTGGTGTGTGTGTGTGTGTGTGTGTGTGTGTGTGTGTGTGTGTGTGTGTGTGTGTGGTTCATGTAGCCAGTGTGAAATATTACATGTTTTCTAAATTCCATACATATTGTTTTCAAGAACAAAAAAATATTTATCCCATGACAAAAAAAGGTTTTTTTTATTCTCCTGCTTAAAGTTTTATAGAAATAAGTGAAATGATGTGACTACAAAACCCAAAATGGAAGGCAGCTGTTCCACAAACGTACATCTGAACACTGTTAATAAGAGACTGTGTGTGTGTGTGTGTGTGTGTGTGTGTGTGTGTGTGTGTGTGTGTGTGTGTGTGTGTGTGAGAGAGAGAGATTCTCTGATGTTAGATTAATTTCTCATCTTGTTTTAGTTCTCTTTGGCCAGTGTCAGTAGATTTAATAAATCAATCTTGCTTACCTCTCTCTCACACAGTGTGTGTGTGTGTGTGTGTGTGTGTGTGTGTGTGTGTGTGTGTGTGAGAGAGAGAGATTCTCTGATGTTAGATTAATTTCTCATCTTGTTTTAGTTCTCTTTGGCCAGTGTCAGTAGATTTAATAAATCAATCTTGCTTACCTCTCTCTCACACACTGTGTGTGTGTGTGTGTGTGTGTGTGTGTGTGTGTGTGTGTGTGTGTGTGTGAGAGAGAGAGATTCTCTGATGTTAGATTAATTTCTCATCTTGTTTTAGTTCTCTTTGGCCAGTGTCAGTAGATTTAATAAATCAATCTTGCTTACCTCTCTCTCACACACTGTGTGTGTGTGTGTGTGTGTGTGTGTGTGTGTGTGTGTGTGTGTGTGTGTGAGAGAGAGAGATTCTCTGATGTTAGATTAATTTCTCATCTTGTTTTAGTTCTCTTTGGCCAGTGTCAGTAGATTTAATAAATCAATCTTGCTTACCTCTCTCTCACACACTGTGTGTGTGTGTGTGTGTGTGTGTGTGTGTGTGTGTGTGTGTGTGTGTGTGAGAGAGAGAGATTCTCTGATGTTAGATTAATTTCTCATCTTGTTTTAGTTCTCTTTGGCCAGTGTCAGTAGATTTAATAAATCAATCTTGCTTACCTCTCTCTCACACACTGTGTGTGTGTGTGTGTGTGTGTGTGTGTGTGTGTGTGTGTGTGTGTGTGTGAGAGAGAGAGATTCTCTGATGTTAGATTAATTTCTCATCTTGTTTTAGTTCTCTTTGGCCAGTGTCAGTAGATTTAATAAATCAATCTTGCTTACCTCTCTCTCACACACTGTGTGTGTGTGTGTGTGTGTGTGTGTGTGTGTGTGTGTGTGTGTGTGTGTGAGAGAGAGAGATTCTCTGATGTTAGATTAATTTCTCATCTTGTTTTAGTTCTCTTTGGCCAGTGTCAGTAGATTTAATAAATCAATCTTGCTTACCTCTCTCTCACACACTGTGTGTGTGTGTGTGTGTGTGTGTGTGTGTGTGTGTGTGTGTGTGTGTGTGTGTGTGTGTGCGCGCGTGTGTGCGTGCAGTAGAGTTAACTCTGAGCCCCAGTGAAATCTGCAGCAGTTATTTTTACCCGGCTCTCCTCTGATGTCCTACATACCCTCCCTGTGCACTACAGAGTGCCGGTTTGTGCTGATGATCACGAATCCCTCGAGTCTCTTCGGGGAACCAGGGGAGCTTTTCACTCCTCATTTTCATTAAGAGCCTCCCAGGACTCGAGGCTTCGGTCCTTCACGGGCAATTAGCTGATGGATTTCCGTGCCTGGTTCATGTGAAATGCCTGCAGTGAAGCTGGAGAGGGAGAGAGTCGGAGAATCAACTGAGATCAACAGGGACAAGCTGAATGTCTGACTGATCTGTCAGCCGTCTGTGTGTGTGTGTGTGTGTGTGTGTGTGTGTGTGTGTGTGTTTAACCTGCTTATAAAGAGTGTGTACCTAGTACAGTGTGTTTTTTATCTTTAATAAATGTATATATTTCTATCCTGAATGGAATTCTTTTTCAGTGACGTCACTCCTGACACAGCGTCGACAACCACACAATACTTTATTAATTCATTCATTATTTTTTAACGTCACGACTTCAGCACGTTTAAAAATAGCAGCGCGCGCGCCTATACACTACTTTGACGTCATTCCTATGCCGGAAGTAAAATTCCCCAGGTTTTACCTCACAACTCTCTTTTGTAAGGTATTTCTCCGTCTCTAAACTTTACCTCATGAATCATGAACATTTCATCCACACACACACACATAAACTCCATGTCCCATAATCACCCGCTTCTTCGGCTAGCAACAGTTAGCCTCTGGCTAAAGGTGGCTAAATCTCGATTTGTCACATTTGAAATATATTAATCATAATCAAAATCTCTGTGATTGTAACTGTATTTTAGTAAAACTGATATCAGGCTCATGTGTATATTATTATTTTTTATTATTATCATTATCCTGTAATCGTTAGTATACTAGTTCGGGGGGGGGGGGAGGGGGGTGAAATCCCTACAGAACGATGGCGTTAGACCCGGATGTGAAGCGCGTCTCTGATTGGTCCATGTGACCCCCCGCAACTGGAGAAATTGCAACACATTTATTCTTCAGTAAAATAACAAAAAACAATCCAAATGAAACATTAGATGAGTCGATATTGCGAGCACACAGCAGTTTAACGTGATGTTAATTCCGGTTTGTTAATAAACAGTTAAAACGAGCGCCGTGTATCGAGTCCATTCATCCCTTCATTCATCCTAAAGGAACAGGATGACGTAGTTCCCCCCTCCCTCCCCCCCAATCAGCAGGGCGCTCTTTCTATTTTCTGCCTAGCCCCGCCCCTAGACTCTGACGTCACCGCTGCTCGTTAACGCGCTCTCGCGTCCGTGCGCGCACCTGCAGCCTGTCCATGACTCAAACCGGCAGCAGCTCGCGCTCGTGTCTCTCCTCCTCCTGTGTCTCCTCCGTCAGTGTGTTGTGTCTCCGGGAATGAGAAGGAGCGATGGCGGGCTGTGGCAGCGAGGAGAAAGCTTACCGCCGCTTCCTGGAGCTCTTCCTGCGGGAGATGCGGCCGCCGCTGCGCGAGGACTCCCCGGTGCCCGCGCGCCCGCTGTCCGACTCGGTGGTGGAGGAAGAGGTGGAGGGGGAGTGTCTCGACCTGTGTCTGCAGCACCTGTGCAAATAGTTAAGTACCCGGCATGCCTTTCGCGCGTCCTATCCCACCACCACACACACACACACACACACACCGCGGAGTAGCGGGGCAGGTGAGTGAGGATCAGGTGTGTGTGTGTGTGTGTGTGTGTGTGAGCGCGGGAGCTTCACTTTACTTACTACAGTCCGATCTTACACTGGGAAAATCCTCTACCTGTACTGTGTGTGTGTGTGTGTGTGTGTGTGTGTGTGTGTGTGTGTGTGTAACCTGTCATTTCACCTGTCAGATGATCTTTAGTTTACAGATATATCTGATCACATACATCAGTAACGTCCCATTAAGGCGCGCAGAAGTGTGAGATAATAATAATAATAATAATAAATATAATGTAATAATAATGTAATAATAAAATAATAGAATAAAGTAATGATGATGATGAAGAAGATGAATTCCTGAACTGTAATAAAGTGATTAATGAGTTGATATCATTCGCGCGACCTTGGGAGAGACGTGTCTCCTGCTTCTCCCCGTCTCTCGTCTCTGCCTCTGTTCTGACCGTCTCTCTCCGAGGTTCTGTAGATTCTGGACCTGCTGAACATGTCTCTGATTAGATTAGACACTGTGCTTCACTCTTTGTGTTCACGCTGTAGGAGAGGGTTTGAGCTTCTGCTCAGGACCACACGGCATGGCACGAGCTTAAAGCGCACACACACACACACACACACACACACACACACACACACACACACACACACACAAGAGCCGTTTCCTTCTGTAACTGTTCTCACTGTCACCACAAGACAGATAAATAATCACACATCGAGCCTAAAGAACCCACAGAGTTGTTCCGTGTGTGTGTGTGTGTGTGTGTGTGTGTGTGAGAGAGAGAGAGATGTTTAAAGCCTGGTGAGCTTGGAGTGTTGAGGCGAGTTCCCCCTCCTTCTCTGTGACTCGAGGTGCCCTAGTGGTGAATCCCCAGTTTTTGCGTTGCAGAGCGTCACTGCTGCAGTCACCTCCCTCCTCCTTCCTCCCCCATCCTCCTCCTCCTCCCTCCATCTCCTCCTCCTCCTCAAACCATCATCCATCAGCAAGCTTCATCAGCGAGAGAGAGCGCGAGCGAGCGCAACAGAGAGAGAGAGAGAGAGAGGATGTGAAACGGAATGATTGAGAGGACGTCTGTGTTAAACTGTCACTTAGCATTTGTGTGTGTGTGGGGGTGAGAAAGAGATGATTGAAGGTTGTGTACATCTTAATAGGCGTGTCGCATGTTCTCTGTGTGTGTGTGTGTGTGAGAGAGCGAGAGAGAGAAAAAGAGAGCGAGATGTAAAGACATGGTTACCTTTCCTTCAAGATGTCTGCAGCGTTGGTTCACTCTGCTTCTCCTCCTGGCATTTGGGAAGACACACACACACACACACACACACAAGAAGCCTCCTGCTTGGCTGTGGCTTGATTCTATATAACTCCTTGCTCCCTACACTCTAGCTAAATGCGATACATTAGACAACGTGCTGTCTCGGCCGTAAGCACGTAGTGTGACATATGCACTACACGCTCACTTCCTCCCTACCTATTTAGTGCACTTCACGGCCTGAGCTCCCTCTTCTACAGTGCTTGACATGTCCATAAGGGAACTTTCCCCCTCTCGCTCTGTTGCATTACATCAGCAAGTCTGTAGGGATTTAGCTCCCTCCTCCATAAATAAGTGCACTACCCCAGAGGTGGAATAAGGGAATTCTCATTCTGTCTTTTGGATTCACGTCACCACTTCCTGTATCCTAGCTAGGGCACTTTGTAGGAAGCAGCCATTTTGTAGCTTCCTGAAAACAGAGCCTTTTCTACACTTTGAAGGGCGCCAGAGCAGAGTGAGTGCCCTAATCGCTTCACTCTGTGTGTTCGCGCACTACACGTTCCAACGGCTCCTGTACACTATGTAGTGCACTATGAGGTGATACCAAAAATTTCCGAGCCAAAATTTTTTCTGTGCCAAAAGACATGGTCTTAGGGTTAGGGTTAACCGCGTGACTGGTGCGTTACCGCGTCTCTTCTAACTTGCGGTCCATGATGAAATCTCAAAGAGTGAGCGTGAAATTCTGTGTGAAACTGGGCAGATCTGACACAGTGACGCTTCACGTGATTCGGCAAGTTTACGGCGAAGCTGCAACGCGTCGTTCGAGGTGTTTTGGGCGGCACGCGCACTTCAAGAGCGGAAGAACATCCCTGGAAGAAGACGAGAGATCAGGAGGACCTTCAACGAGCTCAACCCCTGAAAATGTTGGAACCATTCGGCAGCTTGTGCCTGATGATCGTCGGAGAAAAATCCACAGCATCGCTGCTGGTGTCGCGTGTCATACGGAACAGTCCGGGCGATGTGAACATGCTCCGTGTCGCTGCCGCATTCGTCCCCAGGCTGCTGAGCCCGGAGCAGAAGGAACATCGCGCCCAAGCCTGTGGAGAACTTCGTCAGAGTGCCGTGGACGATCCGTCCTTCATATCGAGGGTCATTACCGGTGACCACGCTCGGGTGCATGGGTACGAGATGAGGCAACAGTCTTCACAGTGGAAGAGCCCGTCATCTCCGCGAGCGGAAAAGGTGAGACAGGTCCTCAGCTCTGCCGAGTGCACGCTCGTCGTCTTTTCTGACATTGTGACTGGAGAATTCGTCCCCAGGGGCACCAGACCGCCAACAGCTGGTTCAAGGTGTCTGAAGGAGGACGTACGGCGAAACAACCAGATCTGTGGTGCGGGAATCTCAAACGTATAAAGTCATTTGAGATGCGCAGTACATGCCCCACCCCCACTCCTGCCTGTAGTGCACTAGAAATGGAACAGGAAGTGATTTGGGCGTGGCTTCAGTGTGGAAGAGCACTACGCCGTGGATAGTGCACTGTAACTGTAGTGATCACTGTGTCCTTACACAGTGTGTACCCTACTATTTAGTGCACTTTAAATGTAAAAGGGAGTCGTGTGTGTCTCAGTGCTCCCTGTGTACTGGGGATCAAAAGTTTGTGCACCCTTTAGATTTATTACCCTTTTTTACAAATATTTGTTCATAAACATGACATAATACATCATCATGTTCTCTCACACGTCCTGAAAATGGATGAAGAGAATGAAATGATACACAAATGAGACAAAATTACTCGCATGTGTGGGGAAAAAGTAAGTGAACCTTTAAGATTAGGTGAAGTCCAAAGTCAGGTGTTTTTCTGACAATGCCATGAACACCATCTAATGAAAACCAGAAATATATCGAAGTCTGATCCTCACAGCTGTTAACTATGAAAACCCACCCTAATACTGACTACTATTAATAATCATAATCATAATAATAGTGTAATAAATGTAGCTCAGTTAGTGAAATGCGCAATCTGGCAACACCCTCTTCCTCTGAATTCTGTGATGTTACACTACTGATCTGTGAACCCCTGTCTGTCTGTCTGTCTGTCTGTCTGTCTGTCTGTCTGTCTGTCTGCATTGAACACTGTAGCGCTAAACCTGTCAGTTAGTGTATATTGTTTTTTAGTGGACAGGTGAATAGAGACATGAGCTACGGCGTATTGTTACGCTAAACAAGCATTCAGTTAATAAAAAATCTGCAATTAATCAAGTTGCGATTCGTCGTTAACCTCGCTAGTGCTTGGGCGGGGACGACAGGAGAACCCCACCGCTCTCCGAAAACAACATGGCCGCCGTCTGCAGTCTGCTGAAGATCACATGTATGCGACAGGAAAATGTTTTGTGGACCGATAGGACAAAAAACTTTCAGAGACAGGAGAACACTGCCTTCCTGCAGAAGATCCTCATCCCATCTGTGGTGTCGAGATCTGGAGCTGTTCTGCTGCATCTGGGTCAGGACAGTGTGACCTCAGTGATGGAGCCGTGAACGAGAAAATGTCAGAATATCTGTCTGTGAAGTGAGTCAGACTCACACACACACACACACACAAGGTCCTGAAGCGAGCTGTTCATGTGAAGAAGAGAGAGCTGAAGCTTCTCCCTCTGGAGGAATGTTCCCCCGTTCCCCCGAGCTGACTGTGAGGATGTGCTGAGCGCGGTGCTGGAGCCGCCGACCCGCGCGCCGTGTTCTGGGGTTGAGACGCAGGAGTCCGGTGTCGGTGGGACTCTTGTCGGCGGCGAGGGCATAACGAGGGCGTAACCAGGGGTTTTTCTTCAGCTCGTCTCCTGCTCCGCCCGCGCTGATGCGCCTCAGCCTGTGATTATTTTGTCTCCGGGTTGAAGATCTAATAATAGAGCAGGAGAGAGAGAGAGACAGAGGTGGAAGATCCCCTTTCTTCTCGAGCTGTGTGCGTGCGATTGCAAGTGCGTGTGTGTGTGTGTGTGTGTGTGTGTGTGTGTGTGTGTGTTGTGGTGATGGAGGAAGTTAAACAGCTGAAGTGATGGTGTGATGAGTAACGAGACGAGTGTGTGAGCTGTGAGGAAGCTAACCGCTTAGAACTCTGTGTGTGTACAAGTGTGTCCTACTGAATATAAGTGTGTGTGTGTGTGTGTGTAAGTGTGTGCGAGCATGTGTGTGTAATCCGTGTGGTCTTATTCACTAGTACCCAGTGTGAGTTTCAGATCCCGCTGTACACTAGTGCACTACACACTCGGCCCTACAGTCTACATAGTGTGTTGTGTTAAACAGGTTGATACAAGTGTGATGGACGGTGAATCACCCAGGTGTGTGTGTGTGTGTGTGTGTGTGTGTGTGTGTGTGCACGATGTGATGGAGGTTTAACGCAGGATTGAGATGAAGTGTAGCTGAGATTCTGAGGCGTTAGTGTGATTCACATGGCAGAAGGAGAGCCGGCTGTGTCGTGCTCCATGTGAGGGAGGGAGGGAGGGAGGGAGGGAGGGAGGGGGTGAGGGAGGGAGGGAGGGGGGGCTGTTTCCCCCTCACGCTGTGAGCCACAGGGAGTCCTGACACACACTAATCGAGAACGGAAAGCTCTGCTAAAGCTCATTAAAGCTCTCGGTCTCATACAGACCTCATCACCTCATGGGGGACGTGCCACGCCTACCTCCCTCACCTCCCTCCTTCACCTCCTTCACCTCCTCTAGTCACCTTCAACCTTCATCTGCCCTTGTCACCTCCACTTGTGCCCTCCATCATCACATTCCCATGTCTCCTCCCTCCACCCCCTTCCAGTCTCCTCCTCCAGGCTCCTCCCCTCTTCTATGTCCCCCCCTGTCCCCCCCCTCTCCTCTCTCCCTCACCCTCCTTGGCCTCCCTCCATCATGGTTCTCGAACCCTTCTGTCGTATTCAAATCACTTCAGTTTCATTTTTTTTTCATAAAACACGAGTCACAGAGTCACAGAGCTTTTACAGGAATCATGTTTCTCGAGTGTGGATATAAAATTTAATATTCCCTCTGTCTCATCCCCCTGTCTCATCCCTCTGTCTCATCCCTCTGTCTCATCCCCCTGTCTCATCCCTCTGTCTCTGCCCTCTGTCTCATCCCTCTGTCTCATCCCTCTGTCTCTGCCCTCTGTCTCATCCCTCTGTCTCTGCCCTCTGTCTCTGCCCTCTGTCTCATCCCTCTGTCTCTGCCCTCTGTCTCATCCCTCTGTCTCTGCCCTCTGTCTCATCCCTCTGTCTCATCCCTCTGTCTCTGCCCTCCATCAGAGACGTGTGTTTGCTCCTGTGCGTGTATGTGCTCTACGTGTGAAACACACTGCGGTGTAGAATAAAAGGTGATCATTGTTCTCAGTAGCGGTGTGTGTGTGTGTGTGTGTGTGTGTGTGTGTGTGTGTGTGTGTGTTCTGGTGGAGAGGGGATGAGCGTGAGGGAGAAATGTTCCCGCTGGGAATTTCCTGGTTGATGAGGAGGAAGTGAGAGTGGTGGCATTGCCGTCATCTCCGCCCCTGGCTCCGCCCCTCTGTGTGGAGGAAACACCTGGAGCTCCTGCGTCTCCTCCGGACCTCACAGCAGAAACTCTGGAAGCTGAAGGAACATGAGCTGGAGCTCACATCTTCTGATACACACACACACACACACACACACACACATGCTACTCTTCTCCACACTCACTCAACAGGAAAGTGGAACACACTCCTACAGCCGAGTATTTCTCTTTCTCACACACACACACACACACACACACACACACACACACACACACACACACACACACTCTACCTGTGAGACGCTCCTGAGCTTTGGAGATAACGCCGTCCTGCTTTATATTTCCAGAGTCTGTCACATGAGAGCACGAAACCTCTTCAAGTGTAGTAGAGCAGCTGTCTAACACACACAAACATACACACACACACACACACACACAAACATACACACACACACACACACACACACACACACACATCTTAATCCTTTTGTACACACAATCAAATTTCAACATTATTGCAGTCTCAAAGTCAGTCATGGATCTATGCTGTGTGTGTGTGTGTGTGTGTGTGTGTGTGTGTGTGTGTGTGTGTGTGTGTGTGTTATAAGAAAGTTAATAAGTTGTGTTTAAGCTCTATGGTCGTAAATCATGTGTTATGAGAGAAAGGTGTGTGTGTGTGTGTGTGTGTGTGTGTGTGTGTGTGTGTGTGTGTTCAGAAGATCAAAGCTTCGCTCAGTCGGGTTTTAACCGGTTCTGATTTCCTGTGAAGATGTAACGAGTTAAAAAAAAAAAAAAACGTTCCACAAACGTTCCTCAGACGTTCCTCACGTCTGACCTCCTGCAACTGTTTCACAAACGCGACATAACGGGAAAACATGCACAGGGAAAGTGCACTGTCTCATTAAAATATAACATTTTTAAAATGTATTTAATATTAAAATCATCACAGATCAGAAATGATTTTAAAACCAGGTCAGGTGAATCTCGCACTGAATTAGACGTGATCTTTGTGGATCAGCCCACAGCGCTGAGTCTCCTCACTCTACACTCTGATACGGAGGAGTTTCCTGCGGTGTTACCCACAATCCCCTGCCTGGTGTGTGAGAGCGTCGCCGCGCACCGTGACATCCGTGAGCCCGCGGCGCGTCGCTCTTCCTGTGAGACTCGTCCAGCACCCTCAGGCCTCCTCTCATCACACAGCCAGGGGCGAACAAACAGAGCCACGCACACACACACGCGCGCACACGCGGGGAGAGGGATCAGCGCTGGGGGACCCGCCTCCTCGCGTATCTACTCAACCTCATGTCCGTCATCCCACATGCAACAGATCTGGGGGCAGAGCTAATACTGAGCTCGTTGGTGATGTCATGCAGTATCCTCCAATCACGTTGGAGATTAATGCGCAGGATGGAAACGCGTCTCTTGGAGGACACGTTTAACCTGCTAGCGCGCTAGTCACTGAGTCCGTGACTGCCATGGCAACGTAGCGATTATATGTTTAATCAGAAAAATAAAAGCTGATTAATAAATCAGTGACATGTGCGCTAGCTCATTAGCATTTATCTAACCTGTTTAGGTAAGGTTAGTGATGATGTCAGGAGGTCACGAATATTTATTAATATTCATAGAGGGATTAGAGAGTGTGTGCAGTGAGTGTAACCCTGCACCGTTCCTTAAACTTAAAGCATTTAATATTTTTCCACTAGAGGTTTCTTCTTTGGTTGGTGATGTTAATGCTAAAGCTAATGCTAAGTGAGGGAGTTATGTAAGAGCTTTATTATAAAACACCAGCGTCACGCTGCATCTCCGAGGTCATCTGAGGTCGTCTTCTCCCGCAGCGTTTCATTTGGCTAAGAGAGGTCCGTCACCTCGTCTCGGGCCGCGCGCTAATCCAATGGACGGATGATTGATTCTGCGTTTCTCTGCAGTCACACTGCAATCAGGCTGAGTGGACTCGTCCTCAGCGCCTCGTCCGTCCCCTGTCCATCACCGCCGTCTCTGTGGAAGAGGTGGGGCGGGACAGCGAGGGCCGTCCTCTCCGGCATGGAGCGTGCGTGCGTGTGTGTGTGTGTGTGTGTGTGTGTGTGTGTGTGCGGAGTGTGGGTGAGCACTCATCACTTTAACCTTTAAGAGTGGGACTTGTTACATCACAGTTTGCACATGAGCGATGACAGAACATGAGTATACGGATAGAGAGATGCAGCTGTGGTCACACACACACACACACACACACACACACACACACACACACACACACACACACACACACACACACACACACA
>JAAGKR010011411.1:0-19486 GCA_011419295.1 Clarias macrocephalus
AAAATGATCTGTGCTTGAATATTTTTTGAGACTCCTGCAGAGTTTGATGTATATGTATTTCCTGTTGCGGTTGTGTTCTTGTACAGCGTTTTTGTACACACGGTAGATATTTCGTGTCACTGTGGGAGCTTGCCCAGCTGGCACAATAATACACTGCAGAGTGGCTTTTCTGCAGGTTAGCTATCTTCAGATCGTAATTATCACCCTGTATCCTCACATCAAATTCATTTGCATTAGGAAAGTTAGTATCGTGAGCAAGTGGGCTTCCTTTTTTGACATATAAGATCCTTGTGAGGGCTTCACCATCTTTCTTTTGGTACCAGTGGACATAGTCATTGGTTAATCCAGTCACTTTGCAGCTAATAGGTATAGTTTTGCCCTCCTCTTTTGTCATGGAGAGATCTTTTTGCTCCAGTGTCACTCCCAGAACAGCTTCTGTTAAAATAAAAACAAACAGCATCAAAACCAACACAAATATTAATCTGTAAAATGCTAATCCTGGTAAAAAATTTTTGCTCCCCCCTCTTTTCTCTTTATGTCACTGTGATATGATACTTACCTGTGAGCAAAAAGAAGAAAACAGCATATATGCTTACAGACATTTGGATTTAAATGTAGACAGTTATGTTTATAGTCCTGTGCTCTTTATTGTGTCTGTTTAAAGGTAGTTTAAAAGGGGAATCGAATTTATAATAAGTAATGATGTCATTTCCTGGGGTGGGGACTGCAACTGTGTCAGTCAACATTAATCCAGAGTTGGTGAAGTTATTATTTTCTTATTAATGAACAGAAAATCAATGATTTTTTTTTAATAAGACGAAGAAACCTTTATTCATCCTGGAACAGATGGGTTTAAGTGCCGTTTACAGGGGTTGAAGCTACAGAAAATGTATTCGCCATTTAGAGATATAAAAATGTTCCTATTTATGAATATTAAAATGATGTTTGGATTTTACAAGCAAACAAATGAAATAAATGAATCAATGTTATGTTTACTTAAGCATTAAAAAAAAATATATATATATATATATATATATATATATTTTTTTTTTTTTACATGAGTGACCTGACCAAGACAGCAGACGTTTAAGCTACAGACAAGGCAATACGAATGAACATCAAAGATTTAACAACAATACTGTAAATAAAACAAAGAAAATTCATTGGCAACATTTACAAAACCCATGATAATACTAAGACATAAATTGTGTTCGAGTATTTAAATGCACACTGTCCATTATAAAAATATATAAAAATAAAAATAAACACTAATATTTCTGTTTGAGTTGAAATTGTTTGATTTTTTTGTTCACTCTCCAAATATGTATAAATTACAGTGGTGCTAATACCACAAACATGCAGTTAATCTATGGTGTTATATTTGTGCCTATATTTTTCCTCATTCAAACTCTTTTTCTTAAATTCTGTTTGATTCCTTTTAAATCTGAAACAGTCAATCAAAATTTACTTTTTTCAGTCTCTGATTGGTTGGTTTTGGGGCTAGTCTCATTCTGTGACAAGCTGAGCAGGCATATGGAAAGGGTGTTCAAAAGAACAAATGGGAAAAAATTACAAATGAAACGTGAAAGGAAAAAAAAAACATCAACATTGAGGTAGTGTTATAGTGTTGAGTTATTGATGTTTTTAGTCTTTAAGCCCCTCAGGTCACCACAGTGGACCATCTGACCACCACAACATGGCACAGGTTTTACACTGAATATCCTTCCTGATGCAACCATCCCATGTTATGGCGTTTGGGCAGTGGCTGGGAGTCAAACGTAGCCCTTCAACATGGTAGGCTTACACTGAGCCACCTCTGCGCAGATTTGTACAAATTTTGTGTGATTTTGCTAAAAAAATCAGCATGCCATCATGTTTTTCGTAATCTACATATGCATTCTATTTCAATAATCTGTTGGTTGAGCTGTAGCATGACATATAGTAAACTAATGCCTTGATTGAGTTTTTTGTAATGAGTCCTGGGCAGCAAATTATGAGAAACATTAAAATCAATAGAAACACAATCATTTACAGCATCGTCAACCTTCTCTAGTTTAATTTTGGTTGTTGTCAACATGCACATAAAATATCTATTCATGCCTAAAATATCTATTCATCATCAAACTGCAGAAACATTTGTGGTTCCATAAGACATCTCACACTGCACCACATTACTTCTGATCATCCAACAGTGCTCGACTGGTTCCACCATTGGGAAATTAAGGTAGACATGCATCTATACTGTTTTCTGTCCTGGCTCCTAGTTAGTGGAACAAACTTCCTCTAGATGTCTGTACAAGTCATTGGCTACCTTTAAGCAATAACTAAGACCAACCTGTTTCTTAAGCATTTGTGTTCCATCCACAGTGCATGTACAGTATCTCCTGCCCTATCATTATTTCTCTGCTTAATTTAAGTGGTTCCCAAATGCAGCAAACCCAGTGGTAGTGATAGCAACAGTTACTAATATTAAGGCTTTTAGACACAGATGATACTTATTATTTATTTTTGTTTTATTTTATTTAGTTTGATGTGAATGCATTTCCTGTTGTGGTTGTGTGGAATCAGGGTTTTTGTAAACACAATAAATATTTCGTGTCACTGTGGGAGCTCGCCCAGCTGGCGCAATAATACACTGCAGAGTGGCTTTTCTTCAGTTTAGCCATTTGCAGATCATAATTATCACCCTGTATCCGGACATTAAACTCCTTTGCATCAGGATGGTTAGCATCCGGAGTAATTGGGCTTCCTTTTTTGACATATAGGATTCTTGTGAGGGCTTCACCGTCTTTCTTTTGGTACCAGTGGACATAGTCAGTGGATAATCCAGTCACTTTGCATCTGATAGGAATAGTTTTGCCCTCCTCTTTTGTCATGGAGAGATCTTTTTGCTCCAGTGTCACTCCCAAAACAGCTTCTATTAAAAGACAAACAAACAGCAACAAAACCAACAAAAAATATTAATCTGTAAAATGCTAATCCTGGGAATTTTTCATTGCTTCTCCCCCCCCCCCCTCTCTTTTTTCTTTATGTCACTGTGATATGATACTTACCTGTGACCAAAAAGAAGAAAACAGCATATATGCTTACAGACATTTGGATTTGAATGTAAACAGTTATGTTTATAGTCCTGTGCTCTTTATTGTGTCTGTTGGTGTATTAATGGTAGTTTAAAAGAGGAATCGAATTTATAAAGTGATGTCATTTCCTGGGGTGGGGACTGCAACTTTGTCAGCCAACATTAATCAGGAGTTGGTGTAGTTGTTATTTTCTTATTACTGAGCAGAAAATCAGTGCTAAAAATAAAATATAAGACATTTAGTTGTAGAAGTTCTAGAAATAGAGAACTTTTATGTTTTTATATAATCAGAAAGAATAAGAGGACATTACATCATTACTTTATAAATTTGATTGTAAGCATATATGCTGTTTTCTTCTTTTTGGTCATTATAATAAGAGGAAGAAACCTTTATTCATCCTAAATGGTAAAGTTTACAGTTGCAAGCAATTTACAAGCAAAAAATTAAATAACTGAATTAATACACAATTAAATAAATAAACTTTATTTTTTTAAATAACATTATAATTTTTTTTACAAGAGTGATCTTACCAAGCCAGCAGCCTTTTAAGGTCCAGAGTGGACAATACGAATGAACATCAAAGATTGAAAAATAAAAAACTAAAACAATTAAAGTTAAAGCAAAAACAAACTGGTAAAATTTACCAAACCCATCATGATACTAAGTCAGAAATTTGTGTACGAGTATGATTAAATTCTTCTTCTTCTTCTTCTTCTTCTTCTTCTTATTTTTATTATTATTGTTGTTGTTATAATAATTACACTAATATTTCTTTGGACCTCTTTTAGTTTTGATAGTTTTTGAATTTGTATGAAGGCAAAATTATTAAATGTCACAATAATTATTTTTAAACAAAATTGTTAAAATTTTTGGCCAAGTTTTTGTTGATATCCTAAAGGCTTTCACTGTAGTGGCCAAGGTAAAAATATCACTACCAATTTGTTGGTGTATACTTGTTAAAAATATATCTTGAATTTTATATCATCCCATCAATATTTCTCTTTTTTATCCCTTTTTGCTTTGTTTTTCCTTGTTTATGTAATGTCTAAAGGAAACAGTTGCAGCTTTTGACTATGATCTACTAGATCCAAACTAACTCAGTCAAAGGTCATAAGCTTGAAATAGATTTTCTTTAATATCTTCTCTCCTACTTTAAATAATAATATAATAACAATGTTTCGTTCAGCGAAATTTATAAAACTCAGGATTAGATTTGACAGCTTCTCCAACATACCCCCTGTCTTGTTCATAAGTGAGTTATTATGCTTCATCGACCTCCACTGAAATACGTCTGTTGTTATGATTAGCTCACAAACTACAGTAGCACACTTTTAAATCTGAGGCATCAGTAAATTGCATTGCCTAGTTATATATATTTGGATCTGAAGATTTTTATCAACATGAGTTCACCATAGCTATGGTTATTTAAATGAATTTAGTTTTGAAACTTTTGTACAGTTCCTGTTGTGGTTGTGTACCATCAGGGTTTTAGTGCACAATGTAAATAGTTTCTGTCACTGTGGGTGCCTGCCCAGCTGGCGCAGTAATAAACTCCAGAGTGATCTTTCTTCAGACTTGCTATTTTCAGATCATAATTATCAGTCTTTATCCTCACATCAAAGTCCTTTTCTCCATTATAGTTAGCATCATATTCAGGTTTGCTTCCTTTTTTGACATACAGGATCCTTGTTAGAGCTTCACCATCCTTTTTTTGGTACCAGTGGACATAAGTTGAGGATAAGTCTGTCACTTTGCAGAGGATATGCACAGTTTTATCCTCTTCCTTTGTTATAGAGATATCGTTTTGATCCAGTGTCACTCCCAGAACAGCTTCTGTAACCAACATCAATCTGTGAAACAGCCATTAAATATTTTATTTTTTTATTTTATGTTTTTAAAACAGTGACATACTTACCTGTGACCAAAGAGAAGAGGACTGTATATATGGCTATGAACATTTTAATTTGGTTGTAAAATAAAGTATACTATATATCAGGTTAGCACTATTTATCGTACCTGTTTTTGCATTAATGTTAGTTTAGAACACTTGTCTTTCATTTATAAAGCAATGATGTCATTTCCTGGGTTGGAGATTGGCAACCTTGACAGCTTACAATAAATCAAACTTGTGCTTTTTTTATTCCTGGCTTATTAACCAGAATAAACAACATTAGCAATACAAGAAAAAATATATATCAGCCTCATATATTAATTATATTTTATTTTTCAAAATATTAAATAACTGAACTTTTTTTTAAGCGACTTTTTTTTTGCTGTGAACTTTTATAAGTTATGTATGTTAAACTATTTTATGCAATTTAATCTAAGTTAAATTATTTCAGGGCTCTTTTTTTTGCACACCAATTTTGTTAATCCATGACTTTAACAACCTTCTAATAAAATGTTTAAATATGTATTTATTTATGCAATATATATTCTATTGTAATGTTTAATAATGTGGCTGTATTATTTTATTTTTTAGGCTAGAACAAATTGAGGAAAAGGAGGATGTCCGTCAAAAACTATATATACTGAATATATACTGTTTAGATAGATAGATAGATAGATAGATAGATAGATAGATAGATAGATAGATAGATAGATAGATAGATAGAATAGTTTTGTTTCTGTGTTTTTAGGGTTTTTGTGCATACTTTAAATATGTACTGTCACTGTGGTAACTTGACTCCCAGCTGGCACAGTAATAAACTCCTGAGTGACTTTGCTGGAGTTTTGCTATCTTTAACTCATAAGTATCAGACTGTTCCCTTACTTCAAAATCAATATTGTCGTTATCAAGAACAGCTGCACCATTTTTCATCACATACAGGATCCTTGTGAGAGCTTCACCATCTTTCTTTTGGTACCAGTGAACATAATTGCCACTAGACAATCCGGTCACTTTGCAGCTGATATGTACAGTTTTGCTCTCTTCTTTTGTTATGGAGAAATCCTTTTGGTCTAGTGTCAGTCCCAAAACAGCTTCTGTTCAAAGTCATAATTCTGTTATTTTATTTCCTGTTTCTCTCTTCTTTTTTTTCTTTCTATATTTTTATTGCTGTGTTATGATACTTACCTGTGAGCAAAGAGAAGAGAACAGCACATATGGCTATAAACATGTTGATTTGATTGTAAAACTAAGTACGCTTCAGTTCAGTACTCCTTATCATAAGGTTCATGTACAACACAAGACCTTTTCTTTTTACAGTTCTGATGTCATTTCCTGGGGTGGAGATTGGCCACTTTGTTGGTAAGGTTTGATATGTCTTTATAAATAATAAAACAAACAAGTAAATAAACAAATAAATAAACAATACTAACAATAATGCAAGACACTCATTATTAGTTTCAGGTTAGGGAATATGTGGAATATTCTACTCTTATGTCACTGTTTTAGAATTTATTTAAAAAAAATTACACTAATTATACACTTATGAATGAAAAAAGAAGTTTATTAACTTTTAAGTTTGAGGTTTTGTGGTCCTCATAAACACCTATAAGAAAATAGTATGTACATATGGAATATAATGCATCAGAATTATATTCCATTTCTGTAGAGTTCCTCTAGTGTTTAGATTTCTGTACATTATTTCTGTGATTATTTACTGTAGAAATACTGTATTCTGTAGAATAGCTAACATGGTAATTTGGTTGTTATGAAGAATGCTTTTAGTTCTTTATTGCATATACTCTTTACTATATTTCACTAGTTTTGCCTTAACAAAGTATAGAACGTGAGGGTCTATGTGCATGGAGATTGCATGATCTCTCCCACAATCCAAATACATACAAAAACAGACAGGGAAAAAAATAGAAAAGCAATCATTGTGCCATCCACTTTCTACACTGTTTATCCTGTGTATGGCCATAGATGGCCTGTGGCGTATCCCAGTAAATTTAAAGCACAAAGCAGGGTACACTCTGGACAGTGTGCCAACAAAAAAGTTGTCAGTTTTTTGAACAATTTTTTTTTTTGAGTCATACCACTGCCTGTGAATCAAATTTCCTGTTGTGGTTGTATACCATCATGGTTTTTGTACACACTGTGAGTTTTTACTGTCACTGTGGGTGCCTGACTCCCAGGCGGCGCAATAATAAACTGCAGAGTAACTTTTCTTCAGGTTTGCTATCTTCAGATCATATTTTTCACCATCTATCTTTACATCAAACGCCTTTGCTTCAGGATGGCTAGTGTCAGGTATAGGTTTGCTTCCACTGTTAACATACAGGATCCTTTTAAGACCTTCACCATCTTTCTTTTGGTACCAATGGACATATGTGGTGGTTAATCCAGTTACTTTGCAGCTGATGTACACACTTTTGTCCACATCTTTTGTCAGGGAGAGATCTTTTTGCTCCAGCGTTACTCCCAGAACAGCTTCTGTAAAAAGATACATCTGTATAACTTAATTTTGTCTTCCCTCTTTCTTTTTCTTTATCACTTTTTATATTTATGTTGCAGTGGTATAATACTTACCTGTCACCCAAGAGAAGAAAAAAATATATATGGCTATAAACATGTTGATTTGGTTGCACAATAAAGTTTTCTCTTAGTTCAACACCTTTTATTGCATCTGTGTTTAACTCATGCTACTTTACTTTATAAAGTAATGATGTCATTTCCTGGGGCGGGAATTGACAACCTTGTCAGCCAACACAAAACCAAAAAAGTGTATTTGTTGTAGGGGAAGCTAAATTAATACCTGAAGACAAACTGAACTAAATATATCTATTTGTCATTATCATTTATGTTTAATTCTTGTAGTGTTTGACATGTTTCCTGTTGTGGTTATGTACAATCAAAGTTTTTGTACACACTGTGAGTAGTTACTGTCACTGTGGGTGCTTGTCTCCCAGGCAGCGCAGTAATAAACTGCAGAGTGACTTCTATCCAGTTTTGCTATCTTCAGATCATAATTATCAGACTGTATCCTTACATCAAATTGCTTTCCGTCAGCGGGGTCATCAGGAACTGGTGGGCTACCTTTTCTGACATATAGGATCCTTTTGAGAGCTTCACCATCTTTCTCTTGGTACCAGTGGACATAAGCTGCAGACACTTTACAGCCAATATGCACAGTTTTGCCCTCCTCTTTTGTCAGGGAGATATCTTTTTGCTCAAGTACCAGAACAGCTTCTATTTAATAAATAAATAAATAAATAAATAAATAAATAAATAAAATAATAAAACAGCAAAAACATATTTTTTTCTCTTACACTGTGAAAATATTCATACACGTCTCTCATAAATTACATTTATCGTTTTCCTATTAAACTTACCTGCAGCCAAAGAGAACAGAACAGCATATATGGCTATAAACATTTTATTTGATTGTTAAATTATTACAGCACTATTTATTGAACCTGTTTTGGCATGTACGTATACTCGTATGAAACATGACTTTTTTTTTCTTTAAAAAGTAATGATGTCATTTCCTGGGGCGGGGACTGGCCACCTTGGCAGCCAACGTTACCCCAGACTTGGATAACTGTTTATTCCTAAAGATGTACCCTGTTTGCTACTTTGAAATGAACTTACTATTAATCCGGGCCACAAGTAAAAAAGAAATTCTTCAACAATATATGTTTAACTTGTACAAATAAGAAAACAAAAGAGAATATGTTAAATAGAAATACAGACATTGAGCTCTATTCACTCTTACTCACTCATTCTCTACACCATTTATACTGTACTGTGAGTCACAAGAAACCTGGGAGGACACGAGGCAGGGTACATCCTAGATGGGGTGCCAATCCATTTTAGGACACACACTCACACACACACACACACACTATGTGAAATACTGATTAGCCTAGTCTACATCCCTTTGCACTGTGGGAGGAAACTTGAGTACCAGGAGGAAGCCCAGTAAACATGGGTTTCATGTGAGACAGGTATGAAGTATGTTCCCTCCTTTTTAAAGGACAGTTGTGAAAAGGAATTGTACCACCTACTACTGGAACCTACTGTATCTGCGGTAGCTATCCCTAGGATAGCCATAGCAACCCCTAGCGCCTCCAAGAAATTTCTGCAATTTATTTTTGTTTTATGTTTAATATACGAATATTCTTTTCAAAAAATGTAACTAATTAAATGTATTAATAAAGAAGAAGAAGGATTTCTTTGCTAAAAATATGAAGCCGACACAATGATCTGTCTCAGTCAACTGGCACAGTATGTACTGAACTTTTGACCATACTTTCTCATCCTGTTAACCAGAGTGCTTCTTTTTTTGTAAGTTAGCATTAATGATGCACTAGCAAAATCTCCTGCTTGCAGTTTTCTGCATAATCCTTCCGGTGGCATAATATTGTGAAATGTTAAATTCGGATGTGTGTTTATGTAAGCTGGATTGTAAACTTTGTATCTACATCCTGAATATCTTGTCTTGGGTTTGTCACAAAATGGCACTGTAATTTCTGAAAAGTGTACCGTGTAGGTGGCTGTGTGCAAGTGTGTATGTTTATCAGGGGGTGTTGCTGCACAGCTTTATTATGGTCGGAGTCACACTGTATCCAGGGAATGCTGTGCGCGGTCAGAAACACAATATTTATTGAACACCAGTCAAACTTCATATAAAGAATCATCCAAATTGCAGGATTGATCCAGGACCCTTGGAGCTTTAAGGCAAGAACACTACTCACTACACCATAGTAAAGCAGGGAAATCCCTAACATTGCAACAGGGTTGATCCTAATCTTGGATTACTACACAGTGTGGCTTTTACAAGGATTGAGTTAGCTGGATACACTAAAGTTGTCTGGATACACAACTTTTAAAGCCTATTCTACAGCTAGCATTGGTACACAACTTTATTTCATTGTACTTTAATACTCTTTTTTTTATTAACTACAATAATTTTTTCATTCCAATGAGTTACTAGACAATTTTCAGTTGGAGAGGCTTGAAATTTTTCACAATGCTACATTTCAAAGCACCCTCACTGAAAAGCCAAGTAGCCCCACAGTACCAGCAAAAGAATATCTCTTGCGCCACCACTTATTATGACATTCTTACACTTAATAATATTGCCTGTGAAGATCATTTCCTGTTTTGGTTATATTCAGTACCATCAGAGTTTTTGTACATGATGTTAATATTTACTGTCACTGTGGTCGTCATCATCCCAGCTGGCGCAGTAATAAACTGCTGAGTGGTTTCTACTCAGTTTTGTTATCTTCAGATCATAATTATCAGACTGTATCCTCACATTAAACGTATTTGCTTCAGGATGGGTATCATGAACAGCTGGGCTATTTTCTTTCACATACAGGATCCTTGTAAGAGCTTCTCCAGCTTTCTTTTGGTACCAGTGCACATATTCTGTAGTTAATTCGGTCACTTTGCAGCTGATGTACACACTTTTGCCCTCCTCTTTTGCCACAGAGAGATGTTGTTGCTCTAGCGTCACTCCTAGAACAGCTTCTGTAAAAAAATAAATAAATAAAAATAAAAAACATAAATCTATAAAACATAGATTCTATGGATTTCCCCCCTTTTTTATTTCTACTGCTGTGCTATGGTATTTACCTGTGACCAAATATAAGAGAGCAGCATATATGACTATAAACATGTTGATTTGATGGTTTTCTCTAAGTTCAGCAATGTTAATTGTCTCTGTTCCTACATTAATGCTTATTTGCAACAGGAGTTTTGGTTTAGAAAGCAATGATGTCATTTCCTGGGGTGGGGATTGGGTGGGGGTGGAGATTGGGGGGGGGGGGTCAGTGTTAATAATAATGCATGATTTTTGCCATGCTGTTGTCGGTCTGCACTAGTATGATTGACCCCAAGAAATTCTGAGGAGTTTGTTACCTTAAACACTGCATGCCTAAAACTCACCTTTTCGGGATTTCTTAAATCTTGAATTAAAAAAATGTCATTACTGTTTGAATAAATGTATATTTAAGACTTCTAAAATGTTTGAAATATGTTCATGTGCTTGTATAACATTTGGAACCCGGACTCTGGAGGTGCAAGGCAACAGTGCTAACCACTACAGCACCGTGTCTGCCATTGTATAGAATAGAAGATGGATAACCAAAATCTGTTTAGTTTTAGAGACATAAAACAGACAGGGACAAAAAAGCAATCATTCCGCCATCCACTGTCTACACTGTTTATCCTGTGTATGGCCATAGATGGCCTGAGGCGTATCCCAATTAATTTAAAGCACAAAGCAGGCTAAACTCTGGACAGAGTGTCAACAGAAAAGTTGTTAGTGTTTGAACAAAATATATATATTTTTTAGTCACACAGTACCACTGCCTGTGAATCAAATTTCCTGTTGTGGTTGTATAACATCATGGTTTTTGTACACACTGTGAGTAGTTACTGTCACTGTGGGTGCTTGTCTCCCAGGCAGCGCAGTAATAAACTGCAGAGTGACTTGTATCTAGTTTTGCTATCTTCAGATCATAATTATCAGACTGTATCCTTACATCAAATTTCTTTCCCTCAACGGGATCATCAGGAACTGGTGGGCTATCTCTTTTGACATATAGGATCCTTTTGAGAGCTTCACCATCTTTCTGCTGGTACCAGTGGACATAAGTTGTGGATAAACTGGACACTTTACATGTAATATGCACAGTTTTGCCCTCCTCTTTTGTCAGAGAGACATCTTTTTGCTCAAGTCTCACTCCCAGAATAGCTTCTGTGAATAAAAAAAGCTTATTATAATAATTAATAATAATAATAATAATAATAATAATAATAATAATAATAATAACTATTAGTTAATATTAATGATTAAAAGAAGAATCTTTTAAACAGCAAAACATTTATTTAAAATGTTCTTTTACATTCTTACACTATGAGAATATTCGTACACTTCTCTCATTAATTACTTTTATTGTTTTGCTATGATACTTACCTGCAGTCAAAGAGAAGAGAAGAGCATATATGGCTATAAACATTTTTATTTGATTGTGAAATGAAGTATTTCAGCAATCTTTATTGCACAAGTTTCGGCATGTATACTAGTATAGAACATGACTTTTTTTTTCCCTTTAAAAAGTGTGATGTCATTTCCTGGGGTGGGGACTGACTACCTTGGCAGCCAACAATACTCCAGACGGTGTTAGTTAGTTACTTGTTATTGAACAAAAAATTGATCCAGCAGCCACAAATAAAGCTCTATTTTTTTTTTTACTTCTGCATTATTTGTTTAAAATTGTACAAAAAAAAAAAAAAAAGTTACTTACTTATTTTAGCTTTGGACCAAAGTATATCGTAAATGGACTTAAAAACTTAACATGACATAAAAACACGGACATACAGCTTTACTTACTTTTCACTTATTCTCTACACCGCTTATACCGTACAGCATCACGGAAAGCCTGAAGCCTATCTAAGGGGACTCGAATGGGCTGCCAATCCATCGCAGGGCACACACACACACACACACACACACACACACACACACACACACACACACACACACACACACACACAAAATTGTTTCATGTAATACTGGCACTTACTGTACAGTACCTACTGTTGCTACCCCTAGGATAGGCGTAGCACCCACTAGCATACCCAAGACATTTCTGTGATTTGTTTTGATGTTTTATTTTTTTATGTGAGAATGCTATCATTTAAAAATGTAAAAAATAATAAAATCATTGAATAAAGCAAACTGATTATTTCAGCTTGAACATATAAAGCCAACACAATAATCTGCTTTACTCAACTGGTACAGCATGCATTGAACTTTTGACCTTACTTTATTATCCTGTTAGCCAGAGCACTGTAGCATTATTACAACAACTTTAAATAACGATTTCACTGTACGTTAATTAAACCAAGTAATTTTGTTTTTAATTCTGTGGAAAAGGCTTGACTTTTCTCATTATTACATTTTGAAGCACATCAAAAGCCAAGCAGCCCCACAGCACCAGCAAAAGAATATCTATGGCACCACAACTGCTTGTGACATTCTTACACTTAATAATGACTGTGAAAATCATTTTATGTTTCGTTTGTATCCCATCAGAGTTTTTGTACATGCTGTGAATGTTTACTGTCACTGTGGTTGTTATAATCCCAGCTGGCGCAGTAATAAACTGCTAAGTGGTTTCTACTCAGTTTTGTTATCTTTAGATCATAATTATCAGACTGTATCCTCACGTCAAACGTATTTGCTTCAGGATGGGTATCATGAACAGCTGGGCTATTTTTTTTGACATACAGGATCCTTGTAAGAGCTTCTCCATCTTTCTTTTGGTACCAGTGCACATATTCTCTGGTTAATTGTGTCACTTTGCAGTTGATGTACACACTTTTGCCCTCCTCTTTTGCCACAGAGAGATGTTGTTGCTCCAGCGTCACTCCTAGAACAGCTTCTTTAAAAAAACATAAAATCATATAAAACATGAATTATGTGGATTTCCCCCTTTCTTATTTTTATTGCTGTGCTATGGTACTTACCTGTGACCAAAAAGAAGAGAGTAACATATATGACTATAAACATATTGATTTGATGGTTTAATAAAGTTTTCTCTAAGTTCAGCAATGTTTATTGTCTCTGTTCCTACATTAATGCTTATTTGCAGGACTTTTTGTTTAGAAAGTAATGATGTCATTTCCTGGGGTGGAGATTGTCGACATTGGCAGATAGCATTAGCAAGTGTTAATTATATATATTAACATAAGTATACAGTAAGTATAAGTATTTTCTTCTTTATATAAAGGGTTTCCTAATTATTCAAAATTTTATTCTAATTATTCTAATTATTCCTAATTATATAAAAATGGATTTACTATGTTGAAACAAGACCCAGGCTTCTTACTTTAATAATACTTACTCTAATACTTTATGCTATATTTAAGAACATGCATAAGTTTCAAATATAAAAAAAAAAGAAGAGAATATGAAAGGAACAAAAATAAACACTTTCTTTTAAGCTTTACTACTCAAATATGGGTTTTCTGTAATGAAATAATGATGAGTAACATCAGGCCAAACTACACCACTGATCAATAGTAACTTTAAGTAGAAATTGTATTATTGTGCATTTTAGATAAATTGTCTTTTATTTTAGAAAGAGATAAAATGTTGAGGAATAATCAATGTTTAAATAACAAACAGAACAGGGTTACCTGATTCTGTAGACTGTCAGATATGTTGCATAATGTATATGTCATTATTGTTTGAATAAAGACCTCTACAGAGTTGGAAATTTATATATTCACCTTTTCACAATTTAGATAATTCTTGCAAATAGCATTTCCTGTTGTGCTTGTATAACATTGGGGTTTTTGCACACACTGTGAATATTTGCTATCATTGTGGGAGCCTCTCCAGCTGGCACAGTAATAAACTGCAGTGTGCTTTTTCTTCAGGTTTGCTATTTTCAGGTCATAATTATTAGACTGTGTCCTCACACCGAAATCCTGTGCTTCACGATAATTAGCATCATGAACAGGTTCCTGGCTTCCACTTTTGACATACAGGATCCTTGTGAGAGCTTCTCCTTCTTTCTTTTGGTACCAGTGGACATAATCGCTAGAAGACAATCCGGTCACTTTACAGCTGATATACACACTTTTGCCCTCCTCTTTGGTCATGGAGAGATCTTTTTGCTCCAGTGTCTGCCCCAGAACTGGTTCTGTAATGAAAAAAATGGAGGGGGGGAAACATTCTTGGATTTACTTTTCTTTTTCCATCTTTTTTTTCTGTTCTTATAGTTTTATTGGAGTGATCTTATACTTACCCATGGCCAGAGAGAACATAACAGCACATATGATTACAAACATGTTAATTTGGAAGTAAAACAGTTTTCTTTCAGTCCAGCACTCTTTATTGCACCTGTTATTGCATTAATGCTAGTTTATCATATGAGTCTTTCCTTTTTAAGTATTGATGTCATTTCCTGGGGTGGGGATTGCTAACCTTGTCAGCAAACATTAATCCAGATTTGACGTATTTGTTTTTTGTTTTTTTTATTAATGTTCTACTGTTACTACTAAAATAATAATAATAATAATAATAATAATAATAAATAACATTTTATTATAAGATATCTTGTTTGTCACAGTTCTAGGAATAAGGGAATTTGACCCGACTTTTACAACAAATATACATGTTTAGTGACCGTAGAGATTTATCAGGGTTAGAATAAACACTGTTAAACTCGGGACAGAGTAAGCTCAGTGGTTAAACTGTTGGTGTACTGACTAAAATGTGCCATGTTCAAACCCCAGCACCACAAGCGGCATTGCCGCTTAAGTATCATCAGAGTTTCTGTACATACTTTGAACATTTGCTGTCACAGTGTGTCACTGCTGTACTCCCAGCTGGCGCAGTAATAAACCCCTGAATGACTTTCCTCAAGCTGTTGTATCTTCAGATCATAATTATCACCCTGTATCCTTACTATAAACTGTTCTGCTCCAGGGTAGTTATTATCAGGAACAGGTTGGCTGCCTTTTTTGACATAAAGGATCCGTTTGAGAGCTTCTTCACCGTCTTTCTTATGGTACCAGTGGACATAATCTCTAGATAATTCAGTAACTTTGCAGTTGATGTTCGCAGTTTTTCCCTTCTCTTTTGTAATGGAGAGATAATTTTGCTCCAGTGTCACTTCTAGAACAGCTTCTGTAATCAACATTTAAAAAACAAAAACAATATTTCCAATATTTTGTTTTTTACTTTTTTTTAATGGTTTTATTGTAGTGATCTGATAGTTACCTGTAATCAAAGAGAAGAGAACAAATATGGTTATAAACATTTTGAGTTAGTTGTAAAAATGAACAAAAAATAAGGTATCAATTCACCACCTTTTGTATGAAATTTAGGGCATGTGTTTTTTATGTATTGAGTAATGATGTCATTTCCTTGGGTGGGGTTTGCCACCGTGTCAGCAAGTCTTAACCTAAATTTGGTGTATGTATTATTTTCTTATATCTGAAAGAAACATACTAAGTAGGCAAAATCAAGTAAATTTATTATATGAGATCCTATTTGTAGTACTTCTGTAAACAGGAAATTAAGAGAATTAACTGTATGTAAACAAGCCTTATATACAGCACATGGAGTGGAAGGATTTGTTGTAGGAATAGTATAAATGCTTATATAAATTAGCATTTACTGTCACTATGGGAGGCTGACTCCTAGGTGGCGCAGTATCCAGTTTTGTGATCTTCAGATTATAATTCTTAGATTGTAAACTTACATCAAAGTTCTTTCCCCCAGAGGGGTCATCAGGAACTGGTGAGCTATGTTTTGGCATATAAGAAAAATGGAGAATTTTACCTTTCTTTTGGTACCAGTGGACATAAGTAGTGGTTAAACCGGACACTTTTCAGCTGATATGTACAGTTTCTTTTGTCAAGGAAAAATACTTTTGGCTCCCAGATCTGAATAAATTACTGATCTATGAATGAAAAATAAGAAGTAGAAGAAGAATATTTAAAGCAGCATAACATTTATTTAGTGCCAGCATGACACTAGCATTTAGCTAGGTTGCTAGCGTTAGCAACCACATTAACATTAGAACTTTATTTCATCTCAGTGCTAGAGACAATAAAAAGCTGGGGTGTTACAAAACACTAATCTTCTTACAAATATGCATACTAGCCAACCCTCTCGATTTTTCCACAAACTTTTGCTTTCTTAAATTTTTCTTTCTAAGGTTGCAACCAACATCGTGGAATATCTCCAGCAGGCTGAAGTGTCAAGGCCGTACCCCTACATCCTGATGTTGGGAGATAATGCCCAGCACTGCTCTCAGGCATTAGTGCTTCTGAGTAATAGTATTGTAATCATGTCACTGTTGAACTTGTTTTGTATTATCTGATCTTGTGCTTTTGAAAAATAAATATTTTTTCTATGATTTGTACATTTAATTGGGTGTTGTTTATTGCATATATGTATGGTTTGCAAAACTTAGAGTTTTTTTTTTGTAATAGACCAGTATAGCAAAGTAATTTAACTGTTTAAACTGTTTTACCTATAAAACATAAAAATAATAATAACCTATCTGTGAGGTAGAATTAACCCAACATTCCAGTTAATAGAATGGGTAGAGTAGAATAGTTCTGGGTAGAACATTTGACCAATTTATGTGATAGAATTAACCCAGCATTATACTGTAGTTAAATATGACCGAGCATTTGGATTGAATATTTTACCCATTTTGCTGGGTTAAATTAAGCAAAACTGGGTTGTTTTTAACCCAGTATTTTTTAGGGTGAAACCATCTTTGCCCTTCCCCTGCATCTTCCTTCAGGCATGTCCCTTTTCTTTTATACACTATTTTCTCTTTTCTTTTCAAACACTAACACTGCAAATTTCTTGAATTCCACCCTCAGTGGAAAGTCCTTGCTGGATAGCCATACTCGCTGTCTAAGGCAGAATGATGGTCCCCACTATTGGAATGCCACTTGCAGTGCGATTTTAGCTGCTTGCTAGATTCGGCAACATCGCCGAACCATCTGTTGTGCCATGGAAACCCCTACTGGGGGTCTTGATGGGGATGCATGACCCCAGGACAGAGTCTGTGGTCAAACTACCAATGGCAATTTCCATGTTGGTCCTCAGAAAGCATTGGACGACAAAGTGTTGCAGGTCCGTCACTTCTGTTAGCAGTGTCCATTTGTAACTGCCCATGAGAAACTACTGTTTGAAGCCCAAAAACTAAGTGCATGGAACGTGAACTTCACTAGCTTGAGAAACAGATCATTTTGCTGGAGAAGCTGCATGACTCAACACATGTGGACAATGTGTTTGACTAGGGAGTTGCTGGATATAAGAATGTCATCAAGGTACATTAGATGAACGTGAAATGGTTCAGCGTTTTCTAGAGGAATTCATTGATAAAGTACTGAAACACCACGGGTGTGTTGGTGAGTCTAAAGGGCATGACTAAATATGGCATCGTTTCACTCATCCAAAGCCCTGATACAGATTGAGTTGTAGGCTTTGCGGAGATCCAACTTTGCAAAGATCAGGGTCTTCTACAGGCTCTCTAAATGAATTGATAAACACTTCTCCTCCCCAAGAAAGAGCCCTGCATAGTGGGGGTTCTGATTGTCGAGTCATAAATGGTCCACACACTTCAATGTCAGCCCACTTCACCACACCCAAAACATCTGGCCTTACAATTGCAAATGTGGCTGTCCTATGTCCCCAGCCTGAGGATGTTCGGTGGCTCTCAAGAGGCTAGCTCATCTTTTAGCTGTTCTAATAACCACTGCATGTAAGCGGCTATGAGAGCCCAAGTGAGAAACTCTACTGCAGTCGACCACTAAGTGAGTACCCTGCCGGATCCATAGTAGCGGAGAGGTCACACCCCCTGCCATATGTGGGTGATGGAAGGTAGTTTTAAAACACATATCTTCTCACATACCCTCTTATCAATAAATACAAATATTTTAATGTTTTGGTTATATACAATCAGGGGTTTTAGTCGTCATAATCCCAGATGCCGCAGTAATAATCTGCTGAGTGAATTCTATTTTAGATCATAATTATCAGACTGTATCTTCACATCAATTGTATTTGCTTCAGGATGGGTATCATGAAAAGCTGGGCCTTTTGTACAGGTCCTTTTCAAAAAATTAGCACATCCTGATGAAGTTAATTATTTTCTGTAATGTACTGATAAACATTAGACTTTCATATATTTTAGTTTCATTACACACAACTGAAGCAGTTCAAGCCTTTTATTGTTTTAATATTGATGATTTTGGCATACAGCTCATGGAAACCCAAAATTCCTATCTCAAAAAATTAGCACATCATGAAAAGGTTCTCTAAACGAGCTATTAACCTAACCATCTGAATCAACTAATTAACTCTAAACACCTGCAAAAGATTCCTGAGGCTTTTAAAAACTCCCAGCCTGGTTCATTACTCAAAACAGCAATCATGGGTAAGACTGCCGACCTGAATGCTGTCCAGAAGGCCATCATTGACACCTTCAAGCAAGAGGGTAAGACACAGAAATAAATTTCTGAACGAATAGGCTGTTCCCAGAGTGCTGTATCAAGGCACCTCAGTGGGAAACCTGTGGGAAGGAAAAAGTGTGGCAGAAAACGCTGCACAATGAGAAGAGGTGACCGGACCCTGAGGAAGATTGTGGAGAAGGACTGATTCCAGACCTTGGGGGACCTGCAGAAGCAGTGGACTGAGTCTGGAGTTGAAACATCCAGAGCCACTGCAGGCGTGTGCAGGAAATGGGCTACAGAGAAGCAGCACTGGACTGTTGCTCAGTGGTCCAAAGTAATTTTTTCGGATGAAAGCAAATTTTGCATGCCATTCGGAAATCAAGGTGCCAGAGTCTGGAGGAAGACTGGGGAGAGGGAAATGCCAAAATGCCTGAAGTCCAGTGTCAAGTACCCACAGTCAGTGATGGTCTGGGGTGCCATGTCAGCTGCTGGTGTTGGTCCACTGTGTTTT
>JAAGKR010011412.1:2500-19483 GCA_011419295.1 Clarias macrocephalus
TTCTGCAGAATTTCAAAAGAACAAATTTGACTAATTTCTATGCAAAATAAATAGAAATCCTATAGACTTTTAGTATCCAGGCTGTGTAGGGATTCTGTACACAGGCTTCTCTAGAAAATGGTTTTGGAATAAAGGGGGAAAAATAAATCTTTTAGAACACTTTCTACTGAAACTTTTATGAAGTTAACTTTTCAGGCACAAAGATTTTTGGAATTAGCGTTCTGTAGAATATCAGTGCCAACGCAAAGGTTATATAGTGTCCTATTGCAACTGAGCAAAAGTTCTTCAAAAGTTGTATGGAGCACTATAGACATGCATAAAAATTCTATAGAAGGTGCATCTCAGAGTAGAAGTTCTACAGTGTTGCACAGAATTTACTATGAATTCTATAGAAAATACATTTCAGTGCAGATCTATAAAAATGTGTAGGAATTCTATTGAACATGCATCTCAGAGCAGAAGTTTGAAGTAGCTCTATGGGTATGAATAGAAAATCTATAGAACGTGCTGGTCTTGTATCAGAGGTTCTACGGAGTTGCATAGAACTGAGTGTGAATTTCATTCATTTTGGAGCAGAGGTTTTATAAAGTTGTAAAAATCTGAGTAAGAAATCTACAGAACATGCATCTCAAAGCACAAGTTTTATTAGAAAATTCTATGGAATATGCATTTCAAAGCAGGTGTTCTATAGAGTTATATACGACTGATATAAATGCTATAGGACATTCACCTTAGGGCAGATGTTCTATTAAATTGTATACAATTTAATAAAATTCTACAGAACATACACCTTTGTGCAGATATTTTATGGAGCTCTATACAAATATAGTCAAATAAACATTTATAGAAAATGCATCTCACAGCCCAGTTATACAAAGTTCTATAGAGCTAAAATACTATATAGTAAAATACTATAACACCTACATCTCAAAGGTTCTTTAGAGTTTTATAGAGCTGAGTAAAAATTCTACAAAACATGAATCTTGGAGCATACCTTTTATACAGTTTGATATAAAGTCAATGAAATGTTTCTGACTTCAGTAGCAGTGTTTCACTTATAATTAGAGATCCAGACATTCATTTGAATTGTATAGAACTGAGTTAAAATCTACAGAACATACACCTCAGTGGAGAAGGTTTTTTATTGAGCTCTTTAGAACTTCTAGGCTTCTAAAATCTAGAGAAACATAAATTTCGGAGCAGAGCTTTGTGTTCTCTATAGAAGTTCTATACAGTTCTATAGAATTGAGTGTGTCATCAAGCAGAGGTTCTATAGAGTTCTATAGAAGCTAGTAGAAATTCTATAACACCGGCACCTCAAAACAGATGTTCTACAGAATTCTATAGAATTGTGTATATCTCACATCAGAGGTTCTATAGAGTTCTATAGAAATAAGTAGAAATTCTATAACACCTACACCTCAGAACAAAATTTCTATATAATTTTATAGACTTGTGTGTATCTCAGATCAGAGGTTCTATAGAGTTTTATTGAAATTACTAGAAATTCTAAAGCACCTGAATATTAAACAGAAGTTCTTTACTGTATAATTCTATAGAATTGTGTGTATCTCAGATCAGAGGTTCTATAGAGTTTTATTGAAATTACTAGAAATTCTAAAGCACCTGCATCTTAAACAGAAGTTCTATATAATTCTATAGAATTGTGTGTATCTCAGATCAGAGGTTATATAGAGTTCTATTGAAATGAGTAGAAATTCTACAGCACCTCAGAGGTTCTAAGGACTTCTGCAGAACTGTGTAAAAGGTCTATAGAAACACAGCTTGAAGCAGAAGTTCTGTAGAGTTCTATAAGAAATGTCATTAACCTTTGGTACAATTATGGTTTTACACATGGCTGAGTCTGATACGGAAGTGACTAGCAATTATTGATGCACCTAGCTAGGATATAACTTTTTAAAGGAATTAGCAGCAAGGTGTGGGAATGACCCCCCCCCCCTCCTAATGTGTTTGAAAATCACCCTTTACTTTTCAAAAATTACAAAAAGACAATGTGCTTTTTAAATAGACACTAAGACAACGGGACATTATGTTGATCTTTCAGCTGCTCCCATTGAGCCGTCACCACAGCGGATCATCCGATCAGCACACAACTTGGCACAGATTTTATGCCAGATGTCCTTCCTGACGCAACCCTCCCATCTTATGCAGACTTGGGACCGGCACCGCATCCAGGGTCTGGGGTTTGGCCACTGGGTGGGAACTGAAGCTGGACCTTCCGCATGGTAGGCGAGAAACCTACCACTGAGCCAGCAATGCCCCAGACAACAGGAGATTATAAAGTGAAAAAAAAAACGCAACACTGGAAATGTTCATACTGAACCTCAGTACACTATATTGCCAAAAGTATTTGATCACCTGCCTTCACATGCATATGAACTTGAGTAACATCCTATTTTTAATCCATAGAGTTTAATATGATATTGGACCCACTCCCTTTGCAGCTATAACCGCTTCAACTCTTCAGCAAAGGCTTTCCACAAGGTTTAAGAGTGTTTTTAGGGGATTTTGTGACCGTTCCTCATACATAAGCGTATTTGTGAGATCAGACACTGATGTTGGACGAGAAGGCCTGGCTCACAGTCTCCCCTCGAATTCATCCCAAAGGTGTTCTACCATGTTGAGGTCAAGACAGTCAAGTATAGTACTTCCACACCAAACTCAAATGTCTTTATGGACCTTGCTTTGTGCACTGGTGCGCAGTCATGTTGATACAAGTTGGGATCATTAAATTGTCCAAAATGTCTTGGGATGCTGAAGCATTAAGAGTTCCTTTCACTGGAAGTTAGGGGCTGAGACCAACTCCTGAAAAACAACCCCACACCAGGTGATACGGCTATCGTAGTTACCATGACATATCTGTCAAAACAAGAGATAAAGGGTGAGGGTTTGTCATTAGCTCAGACTGAGAAAAGAATAAGAGATTTTTTTTTTACTCAGTCATCATTTATAGCAATTTTATCTTGGTGAAAATCCCCTATATTGGACATGGAGACACTGACTCCTGTGTGTGGTCTTGTTGAGATGAGAAGGTTTTGGAAAAGCTGGACAGGCTAAGGGTTTCACATTAGGTCCCCAAGTATCATTTCTGAGTTCACTTGACCGCAAAGTCTGGATCATTTTGTTCAGTGTGAACGCTATAATTCGGGTTCTAGGCAACCATGCCTACGTCTGCTCAAAGAGGTGGAATCCCATCATACCTAAGAAATGAAATAGACTCTTGTTTAGTCTTGTCTAAAATCTCTAGACAAACTCATCATCTGACGTAGCTGATACGGCAGGAAGGCACTGAAATATCAATAATATTAGGCACGGTGCAAAAGTTAAACCTTGTGTTTAATGGTGTCTCACATTCCAAGGTGGCATACTGCCACCTACTGTATTGGAGGGAGCACACCCGAGTATGGAGAAAGAAAAATGTGAAAGCTGGGGGGGAGGGAGCAATTGTTGAACCACTACCCGCAGGTAGAACAGGATTCTGGGTAGTGTACTGTATCAGCAGCTACTCAACGCCATTGTAAAGATTAGAAAGAGAAATTTTGCTTCACTTTGCGTCATTGTGGTGAACTGTATTTACTTAAAATAAATCTCACAGGTACAGGTTTGCACACCATTCTCACAATTCACACACTAAAAATAGATAAACCGATCGTACGTCAATGCTCTTGGACCTGGAAGTCACCAGTGTACGCTAGAGACACTGCAATCTCACACATCTTAGGAAATGTCTCAGTCTTGCACTCCGTGTTTCCTCATTTAGGCATCACTCCTGCCAGAGAGCTGCACTAGCTCCCACTGACTCCCATCTGCTGAACGTAGTGTCGGGACACACACTCCACACATGCGCACTGAAACACACACACACACACACACACACACACACACACACACACACATGCCTGCATCTCTCCACAGGACTACAAGCGGCCCCATGATACCGGCGTAAAAGAGTGAGAGACGGAGAGGAGGAGAGTGTTAAGAGGTGCGTGGGCGGAGATGAAGAATGAAAAGAGGATGTGGGAAGCGAGGAACAAAAAGAGAGAGGGAGGAAGAAAAAGGTCGACTCTTGATGCTCCGAAGCGTCAACACTACACTACCTGTCTGCCTCATAATAGAGCGTAATGGCAGACAGGTGACTCATACAAGAGCGAGAGAGAGAACGTGACTCATGCTTCTGCTCTCGACTGTGCGTGATAGTTTTGTTCCATAATTTATTTAGTGATAAGACTGAAATCTCAGTCACGTCCTTATAAACCACTCATTTCCACTGGAACGGCAACTTGTCAAAACTCCAGCGACGCACAGGAAAGGGCTTAGATGTTTACGTCTTCGTAATGATAGTTTGGGGATTTCTGTTTGATTTTATACTGAAATGACTTTTTTGACAACATTGTAAGAGCCATCAATCTAGGAGCCTTTGTAGTCCAACTAGGGACCGTGAAGGCCAATGGTGACCATTTCATTGATTCCACCGTGGTAGGACCTCCTATCAACATTCACACACTACGGGCAATTTGTGAACATCAATCAGCCTAACCTGGATGTCTTTGTGGGATGATCCCCACCAAGCACGGGGAGAACATGAAATCACCACGCACACGAACCCCAAGGCGGGAATTGAACCCGGACCCTGGTGGTGCAAGGCCACAGTGCTGACCACTAAGCCGCCGTGTCACCATTGTAAGTGCGCATACTGTACAGTGGAAAACACATTTTAATACTAAAATGAAATTGATATCATGCGTGCACTTTTAATTATTCTGAAGACTCATTTGCATATAAATGAAAATTAATATCAGCACTCAACTGGCACTGTTTGTCAATGTGATGTATACAGTGTTGATCATTGTCACTTCTCTTGTCAAAAGAAAAAAATGTTTATCTTTCTAATGCTTGTAATTTTTTTTTATTATTATTATTCATGAATAACATGATGCTAAATGTGGATGCTTTCTAGTAGATCCTTTGTTATTTTATAAAATAAAAAAAAGTACAAAAAGAAAAAGTAAGAAACCTTAGGACACCCAAATGTTCAATGCCGCAATTGCACTTGAGATCAATGTGATGTTTAATTTGACAATTCAATTGTTAAGTTTTTTTTTTTTTTTTCATCAATGATCTTCGTCTAGTCAGGTATTGACAAACTATACAAGCTATAAAAGCAGCTATGATTACACAAAAGCTAAGTTTCATTTCAATTCTGCTTTTATAGTACATGTTCATTTCTATAGTAACACTATAGACACTTCATAGTTTATATTAGACGTTTATTTAACATTGATGTAAGGAGTCTCCAGTATCAGTGCTTTGTAACCACCAGAAGTGAAGCTGAATACTTTTCTTAGTTTCTAAGCACATGTATGTCAAGGTGTGATTAAACAGTAGCTCTATGACCCATCTTAAGGAAGAACTTTATGTGAAATAGTCCTATCCTATCAAGATCTGAATGTCCTTATATGGGTAAATGATATTTTCTTTGAATGACATTTTCTATATATTTTTGTTCAATCCTCATATGAGGACTTGTATTCTTTTGGCAAAATTTGAAGAAATTGATAATGTGTAGTTACATCACTGTATATGGACTCTATATTTGCAGCTATACCAGCTTCCACTGTTCTTTCAGGGCTGTCCACAAGATGTTGGAGTGTTTCTATAGGAATTCATTCTGTAGCGCATTTATGAGGTCAGAAGAAAATTTATTTCACCTGATGTTGGACGAGAAGGCCTGGCTTGCAATTTCCGTTCCAGTTCATCCCAAAGGTGCTCAGTGAGCTCGACCTCAGGGCTCTGTGTTAGGGCCGCTCAAGTTCTTCCACACCGACTTCATCAAACCATGTCTTTATCGTCCTTACTTTGTTCAGTGGGGCTCAGTCATGTTGGAATAGAAAAGGGCCTTCCCCAAACTGTTGTCACAATGTTGGAAGCGTAGCAGTGTCCATCCAAGATGTCTTGGTATGCTGAAGCATTAAGATTGGCTTTAACTGGGGATAAGGGGCCTGATAGAAACACCTGAATTTAATCATTTACAGGTTTGGCCAAATACAGTACTTTTGACTGTATAGTGCATCAGGTGATAATATAAAGAAATAAGAATGTACACTACAGTAGTGTGATGATATTTGTTACACTTACTGTATCAGTAAAGCAAGCATTTCTGTCTTTATGCACATTTTTACGTTTAAATAAATGTTTCTTTAACTTTGGCTGTGTTTGAAAAAAAAAAAAAACTATACTATGTATATGTAATGGGAACTTCACTGATCTTTATTTGCAACATAAAGTTGTGAAATTCCCAGGTATTTCAAACAGTGTTTAAAACTATTGAGAGTTAAAGATGCATCTAGTGATTCAGGTCTTCTTCCTTTTTGTTATCCGAGTTAACATGCTCCATGTGATGTCACTGACTGTACATTGTGCTACTTTCTTCTTTTTCTAAAGGATATTTGTAAATCAGCACATTTGCATTGGACATAAACAAGTACGCGTCTGAACCCAAACTTTAGTATAGCTGGTGCAAATTATTTCACACACTCGGAGGAAATGAGAATTTGAAGGTCAGCCTGTCTGCGCATATCGGCAGAAAATTTATTTCACCTGAAGGCAGCCTGAGGCCAGTTGCCCACATAACTGAACAGACAGTGCAGAAATGATTTGTGCGGTAAACATATTCACCCCGGGTGCAGCGCTGTAGTGGAAATATTCAAATACTGCTTGACAGGTTTCAGGCTGCGGAGGCGAGGTCGCAGATTCTTTTATGAAAGTGGAGACAAACAGGAGAGGATGTGAAAACAAGTAACCTGAACATACGCTGCGAACATGAGGCGTAAACGTACAGGTGAGGAGCTAAACTGGGAAGCCGGTGAACAATAGTCACCTAACAGAACGTCAGTAATGGTGCAAGTGACATGTGACTTCATGGGGCTGATAGGAAGTGTAGTCATAAGTAGCATTAATAAATAATGGGCTAATCGTCTGGGTGGGTTTCCTCCGGGTTCTCCGGTTTTCTCCCACAGTCTCCAAAAACATGCAGATTAGGTTAATTGCCGTTCCCTGTCATGGATTGGCACCTCGTCCAGGGTGTACCCTGCCTCGTGCCCTAAGTCTCCTGGGATAGGCTCCAGGACCCCTGCAAACCTGTATGCAGGATAAAGCGGTATAGACGATGACTGAGTACCATATTTATAGACATATTTATCTTTATATCCGCCCACTTCATAGTAAACATTAATACTTTTCATTCATCTTCTGTCTTCTTTAACATGAGGGGCCTGGAGCCTATCTCAGGAGACTTTAGGCATGCTGCGGGGTACACCCTGGACAGGGAGCCAATCCATTGCAGGACACACACACTACGGGCAATTTGAGGACGCCAATTAGCCTAGTCTGCATGTCTTTGGACAGTGGGAGGAAACCCGGAGTACCCGGAGGAAACCCACCAACCACGGTGAGAAGATGCAAACTCCACATACAGACAAGGAAACAGTGCTAACCACCATGCCACTGTGCCGCCTCATATAAACAGTTGTATGGATTCGTCATCCAGCCAGTCTGTATAATGTTAAACTTAGAGCTGGGTAAAACTGTTGATACATTTTTTTTATTCGCCATTACTCCACTGATTGCTACATGATTATCAGAGAACTATGAGAAGTTTCAGCTTAATGTTAGGATAAAGCAGACAATTCTTGCATCATATCCAAAATTCCAAAATATTCTTATATTATTATACACTAGGAAACCTCCTTGAGACACAAGTCTGAGTGCACACTTGGATTTTATTATTATTTATTATTTATTAAACAATGCTCCAATAACAGTGTCAGATATCAGGTGTGATGTAAACCTAGCGCCCATTGATGTACTCATGAAATATAACATCGAGTGACGCCGATCTGCAGTTCACACGATCAGAGCCAACCAAACTGTATCCTGTGTCGAGCTCTTATCAGGAACTGCAGCATCTTCCGATATTTTAAATACATGGCCAACGAGTGCAGCGTCCCAGCGGCGGCACGCACACGGAGAGACCTGCGAACGTCGAGGAGTGAAGCGAGCATGAGAGCACTTCAGTTCATGTGCGACTACAGTTTGCTCATGAGTCAAAGTGATTCCAATCACTTGATAAAAGCCCTACATGCTCAGGATGGGTGTTCTCCCACACTTTAATAACGACACCATTACAGCACACCAGTATAAACAGAGCTACCCGGAACGCTGACTGTTTAAATCGGTTACTCATTTCTGTATCAGTGACTAACAAAAAGTGTGCACTCATACGTCTGGGAAAAAAGAAAAAGCATCATGCTTATGAAGCTGGTCAGAGTTTAATCAGATTCTTTCGATAAGCCTCTTCCACTCAGGTTTTCAAGTTTTCAACATTTAATACTTTCCGGTTTGTTAGTTTCCCGGTTCCTTCGCTTTTTGATTGCTGGTGGATTAACAGATTTGTGGAATCACGTGTTCAAACAAAAGAAAAACCTTTTGTTTAAGCTTGAATAGGGATTTCATTAGGTATAACACAATACACTATAATAATGTTGTGCATACAGCTTAGTTTAGGTCATCCTGATGTAATTGTGCTCTTCTCAGATGGAACATGCGTATACACAAGCAGCAAGACTTTCTTCAAAATTATAGGAATTTAATTATGTAAAACCAATTAAATATTAAAGGCTAAATAGATACGAAGGTATGGGCAGGATTTTAATTCCGATCCTTAGATCGGAATAACCTGGACTACATTGTGACACAGTCCATGAAAGCAAAGTAGTTTTATTCCAGTGCCCGAATAATACAGTGTTTTATGTATGTGTAACTGGTGGCACAGTGGTTCGGTGTCTGGTCCAGCTTTGAGTCCCAGTCAGTGATTAAATCCCAGCCATTGGATGCTGTGCCGTTCCCAAGCCTGGATAAAATGGAAGGTTTGCGTCAGGAAGGGTAAAACCTGTCCCAGGCTTATGTCCGGGCTGGGTGGTTCGATGTGGTGACCCCACACCGGGAGTAGCCGAAAGACTAACAAAGACAACGTGTACTGAAAAAAATTTATTTAGAAATCTAAATTTTTACTCAGCAAAGGTCTACAGGAATGAAAGTCGAAAGGTAGCTACACTCACTCACTCATCATCTATACCGCTTAATCCTGTATTCAGGGTCACGGGGACCTGGAGCCTACCAGGAGACTTAGGGCACAAGGCGGCGTACACCCTGGACAGGGTGCCAATCCATCACAGGGCACACACTCATTCACACACTACGGCCAATTTGGGAAGACCAATTAACCTAACCTACATGTCTTTGGACTGTTGGAGGACCCCGGAGTACCTGGACAAAACCCACCAAGCACGAGGAGAACACGCGAACTCCATGCACACAGAGACGGAAATCGAACCTGGGCTGGAATCGGACCCGGACCCTGGAGGTGCAAGGCGACAGTGCTGCCCACTACACCATCTATATTAAATATTTCAATAAATCCATTCATTCATTCATCCTCACTATGTCATCTTTACCCTGTACAGGAGACCTGGAGCCTGTCCCAGGAGACTTAGGGCTCAAGTTTGGGTAAACCCTGGGCGAAGTGCCAATCCATCACAGGGCACAAAAATAACCTCTGAAATTTGGGAAAAACCAATGAATTCAATTTGCATGTCTTTGGGAGGAAACCCACCACACAGGGGAAGAGCATGCAAACTTTACAAGCACAAACCCGAGGTGGGAATCAAACCTTCAACCCTGGAGTTGCAAAGCCACTGTGCCACCTATTTCCCAGTCCACCGTGCCACCCTGCCATTTCCATAACTATTTCAATAACTCAATGCAGAAAATATTTTAACTAATAAAAAACAGAATACTCACTGGAACAAAGAACCCGAACCTGAGTGACCAGCTAATTCACAACACCAAAGAAACGAACAAATCTCAGCCTGCTGCTGAATGAGGAATAACCCTTTTGGACTGAGCGCTATGGCACTTTAGCAAATGAAACCAAAATATTAAACGCTAGCTAATTTAACGATTTAATGTCCAAAACTAAATTGACTAGCTATCTTAACAACTTAACTACCAAGGTAACTAGCAAGGTAATTTCACTAACTAAATAACCAAGCAAAAACTAATTAGTTTTAAATTATAGTTATAATGTAGTTATAAAGTAGTTATAAACTTATCTTAATTTGAAGGCAAAAGATTTTTTTTTACAATGAAGGAAAATAAAACATTTCATCTTGGAGACCTCTTCCAGAGAAAAGAGAGAGAGAGAGAAAAAAAAGAAATAAAAGATAAAACAATGAGATATTTTCTCTTTTTTTTATTTTTATATAATTTACTTGAGTAAGCGTATAAGTATGTCAAAATTCTCCAAATAAATATACACACTGTCCCTATTGCTTTTGGTGACGCCCAGATCTTTAGTAGAATTGTATCTTAATTGTATCTAATTGGCCTTATTAGATGAAATGAGATGAAATGGCCTGTTTCCTGTGTGTGAGTGCAGCTTGTGTAAACCCCACATGCCATTGGCTGAGCTCATCGCTGCGCAGAAGACGTCATGGCCTCTTAGGGGAGTGAGTAAATCTAACCCATCGCACCGTATTTGCCATCATCTCGTCCTCGGAGACGTCCCGCGTCCTGCTCGATATCCTCTCTCTGGTCAGTGACCCATATTTCCCATCTCCGAGTCCCTGTGCATCCTGCGTTTCAGTTCCTCTTTTCAGCATCACAACGAGACAACTGGCACGGCTTCAAAGCACGACTTCCTCCTCCTCCTCCGCCTGGCCTGACTGCATCCTGCGAAGGAGAGAACGCTTGAGGCATTGCATCCTGCTGTATGGATATGTGTGTGTGTGTGTGTGTGTGTGTGTGTGTGTGTGTGTGTGTGTGTGTGTGTGTGTGTGTGTGTGTGTGTGTGTAAGAGACAGAGAGAGAGAGAAAGATGGACTCTTTTCCTCAGTCTGCTTCCTGTCTGAAAGTTTTCCTCAACTGGTGGACTGCCAGAGACGAGCCGAGTTTATTCCCCATGGACCAAAAAAATATAGTATGAAATGTGATCTGATAAACAGAAATAAGTTGCTGAAAGAGACGAGTGCTATCTGTCCAAAAGATCCGGCAGCCAGACTGGGTAGAGTTTCTGCGGGTCTCCTTTCACACTGCAGGATACGGCGTCAGAATAGCAGAGCTGAGATGGGTGAGGGAAAAGGAAGTGGGCTTTACAGATGTTCCTTCCTGTGGTTTATCCTCGAGCTCTGTACATATCTGCTTATTTAAGGGTCAAAAAGTGTTCGACTGTGTCTCTTAGATCTTCTTGCACAGAGGTATCATGTAACAGAAAAGAAAGGCAAGAGAACACGACAGAATAGAAGAAAGTAGATGAGAACAAAAGGTGAGAGAAAAAAAAACAAAACAAAAGATAGGATGAAAGGAAAGGAGATATATAGAATGGAGACAATAGAAGACAACAAAGATGAGAGAAGATGAGGGGAGAGAATTTCACATCTATTGTCCCCCTTTTTTAATTGCTAGGCTAATCACCCGACCTGGAAGACTGAAAACTTTCATAAACCCGATTGATTTTATTTTTCGGTTCCGGTTAGTGTCCCATCAGCGTGATAAGGACCTGCAAGGGGCTACACTGTCCATTCAGTGTAACTTATTTCAGCCTAAATTCAAAACCTTTTTTCCTCTGTCCTTATCTAAGAAAAGCTGAAACCCCCATCAACACCCCACCCTAGCTGAACCCAGTCCACATACATACTTTAAATGCACAATTATGATCTAATTTGACATGTGCAAATATGATTCCGCCCTCCACACAGCCTTAGAGCAGACAAAGCTTCACACACCCCCTTGAGAGGGGGGTGACGTGGACCCCAGGTTGGGGACCATGTGACTAGATCAGTGGGACTAAAACTTATTCCTGGAGGACTGTGTATATTTCAGTGTTTTCCATGTTCCACCACAGCCACTTCCATTAAGGAAATGATGTTAAGTAGCTGATTAGTTAAACCATGTGTAAAAAAAGCACTGAGAGTGGTCCTCCAGGAGAAACAGTTGACTAGGTGATACAGTTTGTAAAAAAAAAAAAACATTATGACACAAAATTATTACACGGTTCTGATATACTGTTCAATATTAACTCATTAACCAGCAATTTTCCCACAGATTGCTTACATCATGCTCGATTGCTCTACCGACTCTAACAAACCAAACCCTTAAGGTGCACTGATTAAATCTTGAACAAATGCTGTGTTTAGAGACTCTACAGGCTTCTGTAAGAGAATCCACACAAACAATCTGTTTCTTTACAGCACTTATGAGCAATCAAGATTCTGGAGGCTGGTGTGAGCCATCGTGAGGGTTCTCGGCATCCTGGGAATTCACAGCCAGCAGATTAAAGTATGATTCAACAAGAACTGGGAATGTTCAAGGTCCAAGACCACTTAAACACTGTGTCTGTCTCATCATACTGAGGACTGGGTTTAGTTTGGACTGTGGGTCAATTCAGCCTGGAGCCAATCCCAGGAGACTTAGGGCACCAGGCAGGGTACATCCTGGACGTGGTGCCAGTCCATGTCAGGGCGCACACACACATACACACACTACAGGCAATTTGGAAACGGCAGTTAGCCTAATCTGCAGGTCTTTGGACTGTGGAAGGAAACCGGAGCACCCAGAGGAAACCCACCAAGCACGGGGAGAACAGGCAAACTCCATGCACTCAGAGACAGGAATCGAACCTGGCCGGGAATTGAACCCAGACCCTGGAGGTTCTAAGTGACAGTGCTAACCACTAAGCTCTTGTTCCCTCACCATCTCTAAAGGTAATTAGACTAAAACAAATTGGAATAGTGTAAACCCATCTATCTTGACCTAAGGTTACAGCTTTACCTCTGACTGATCTAGAACCCTTACACTGGAGTCTCCTTGTGAGAAATTAAATAAATTTGTTCTCCCAGACGGCACGGTGGTCGCCTTGCATCTCCAAGGTCCAGGTTCGATTCCCGCCTTGGGGTCTATGTGCATAGAAGTTCTCCCCATGCTTGATGGGTTTCCTCCAGGTTCTCTGGTTTTGGATGTCCAAAGACATAAAAGAAAATGAATTAGTTGTTACAATTGAAACAAAAACATACTCAACAAGCTCACTATTACAAATAAGTAGTGTAGAGAGGACTAATGGAGTTATAAAGAAACTGATTCCTGACAACACCCACAAGTCTCAGAAAAGCCTATCATAATGTTAATATATCACACAATCAATATCATATCAACATACTGTATTGGCCCGGCCCTGACTTTAGTCATCAGATACCTGAGACATGTCATGGACCTGTTCCTGCTTCACCGTAGTGATATGGCGATGATTACGCACAATGTGTGTGTAGGTGAGCTTGCGCACCATGGGGGGAACTTGAATCAAACATTTTGAAGGCTCACTGATGTCCACAATCAATAAAACTGCACCACTACATGATGTTCTGTTCTTTTCACCTGATTGGCTGATTGGTTAGTCGGGATACCTGGATCAAAAGAGGGTTTTATGTCCTTATGAGCGACAGGAGTGCAGACGGAGAGCACCATCGGAGCCACTCAGGGGGAAATTACAAACTACGACACAGACAGGAAAGGTCTTTACTCGGAGCTCTGTGTGTCTGTGTTGCTTTTTTTCTTTTTTAAAGTCGTCCGTCTATTCCAGAGGTGTGTGCTGTGGTTGCTTAGCAACACCAAAATTTAGCTTCTGTATTGTTGGATGGAACAAGAGACTTTGGAAATTACATTGTCTATCACAGAAAGCCAGGGAAGAGAATGTGTTCTGATTTCAGACAATACTACGGAATGTCCTCAGCACACATCCTTGTAAAAACCCCACCGCATTCCTGATGCTTGCCGACATGACCTCACAGGTCAAAGGTCGTCTCCCTGAGGACAATCTGAGTGCATGGATTCAGTAGCTCAAAGCGCCGCTGTGGCCAGTGCCACGCTCATTCATTTATCACTCATTTATTTAATCTCTGCTGACTGCACTCCTCCCACCAGGCACTCCCTACAGCACCGGGGTCAAAGCTCACCACCTGGATGACCTCATCTTACGACAATGATCGCCTGAAATGTGCCCGGAGGTGTTGATACCTACACACCTGACGAGTCGGGTGCACCTGTGCGAGGAGCGCTGTGATGGGCTTCAGGTTCTGGAAGATGAAAGAGGTTCAGTGGGGAAATAAACCATCAAAAGGCCAGCTTGCTTTCATTAGGTACAAAAGTTTGCATCCCCCATTGGTTTCAGTTCCCTAAAAGACCCTGTAATTTTGATATTTTCTGACCTGTCTAAAGCCTAAACATTTTGTTTACATTTTTCCAATTCTTTTTGGATTTTTTTCCCATATGCGTTTGACTGTTTGTTGTTGGTGTTTTTGGCTTTGTCTCTTTGATTATGGAGGTCGCCAAATTTTTATCCCACCTTCTCACCGGCACTGTGGCTGTGTTTGTATTGGGTTTAATTCCTTTCCCAAGGAACCAACAGGTAACAGGCAACCCAAGAAGAGCATCAACCACCTGTGCCGACACTGCCCTCGAACATACTCTGCTATAACCTGTTATTATTGCGATTCCCCCGACTGTGAAGGTCAGGTCTCAAATAGTTGCAAGTTTTGCCATTGTAGTGGTGTTTAAGTGCGCTAACGTTATCATTATAATACGAGGGTGAGTCAAAAAATGATCCGCACTCCGGTTATATTTAAACTTCTTTTTGGGCGCATCGTTTAATCAGCACTTTCCATTCAAGGTCACTACTGTCTCCCCAGTCACGGCTGTGCGGGTGTGAACGCGTTACATCGGTTCATTTGTAAAAGCAGCGCGAGCAAAAATGGATGCTCCACTTGTGATTTGCATGAAAGAACAGCAGCACACAGTGTTTTCTGTTTCTGGTCTGAGGGTGTACCTGGTGCCGTAACAACTCACAGAATAGAATAAACAGAAATGTTTGAATATATGCAAACTAAATTTGTAGCGATACTCTGAGGAAGGTGAAAGTTTCTTAAAGAGAATCGTTACTGGTGACGAGACACGGATTCATCACTACGATCCTGAGAGTAAACGGCAGAGTACGGAACAGAAACATCGTCAATCGCCGGACGAGAAAAAGTTCCGAAGTCGACCATCAGCTGGAAAATTCATCAATGTTTACAGTTTTCTGTGATTCTCATCTCGAGGGCCAGAAGTATTGGAACACCATCAGGGAAAAGTTTCGACAATCAACAGCGCTCGCTACTTATTAAAGACTAAACTTCAGATTAAACGCAGAGGACTGATATCAGCACATCCGCACAACTCTGCCCAAACTGTCAACACAAAAAAAACTTCATTTTGGGGTGTTTTGAGGTTCTTTTGCGGCTCGCAGCTCGGCCTAAAAGACAAGTACATCATTTTAGACCTAATTTCCTTGATTTCCAACACACTGCACAGATATTTCTTCATATTTCTGATGAGACTTGAAGCTACACTCAATTCAGTTCAGGAATCCAGTTGCTTTGTTGTTTGCTAGCATGAACGTTAGGATAATCAATGCCAAAACCAAATTTGTTGTTATCAGCACTTTTGTCGGCGTGCTCAAGGTTCTGATACTGGTCCTGGAACATTTTAGTGGACAGTCATTTCTCCAGAACCAGGTTTGGTTTGGGAACTTGTAACCTTTTGAATTGAATTTACTGTGCTTCATTAGGTCTCCAGTGATTCAAAGAATACAGCACATTAACGTTGATGGTGTAACAAGCAGGTGAATGAGCAATCAGCTCTTACATGAGCTAACCCCAATATACTGACCCTTTCAGAGTAGTGGCCTTAGACTAGACTGAGTTGGATATTATTTCAGGATAAAAATTAATCTACAGTGTTTGAGTTTGAGGATATAAAGACGTCAGATGGGACGTGTCAGATGCACCATCAAAAACAGTTGAAGTGGATAAAAAAACGTTCCAAACCAAACAATAGATCCAGCGCATCTATAGCCACATCCAATCTCAGAGGCACCACAAATCCTCCAGCAATCCAGACATCATATCACGCTCTCATTCACCTCTTTATTGAACTCATCTCTGCCCTGTTAACCCTGATTTACTAACCTGGACCCATACCGCATATCTTCTCCAGGTTTTATGATTGCAGTTTGCATTTCTGAGCCGCATTTTCCTCCGTTTCATTCAACTTTTTTTTCTTCTTTTGCTTCTGTCTTGGATTTGATCGATGGCCCTGTGTTTCTCTGTTTGCTTGGTGTTTTGCCCCCACCTGTTTTTGACTACGAGTTTGCCTGCTGATTTGGATTGTTAATAAATGACTCATGCTTACATCCATCTGCCTACGCCATGTGATGATCCAAAAAAAAAGTTATAGAGACAAACAGAATAAAAGCACAGATTCAAAGATATGATGTTGATCGCTTCATTCTCGACATGGTGAGGTCATGAAGAGAAAAACAAACTTTTATTCTTCACAAAGTGAACAAGTGGAAAGTTGGTGTAATGTATGTTTAATTAATATTAATGGAATATAAATGGAGTCTCCAGTGTCAGAGCTGAGCAACAGTTAGAGGTCATGTAGTTCATTTCAGTTTTCTTCAGCTTTGAAGCTTTAAAGTTTCTTTTTATTTTTTATTTATTTATTTATTTTTTGAGAAACAAAAACAAAACAAAGTACAAAGGAACGACATAGACAGTGGATGCCCATGATCTAGACCGGACTTGATTTCACCTTATAGTAGCTATAAATGGATAAAAATAAGTATAATGTCTTTCTTTAATAATAATAATAATAATAATAATAATAATAATAATAATAATAATAATAAAGAACATATATATAATATGTGCGATGAGAAAATCTTGGAAAAAAGATGCATAGTGCTGCTGCTCGTGGAGAGATAAAATGTGTGTGTGTGTGTGTGTGTGTGTGTGTGTGTGTGTGTGTGTGTGTGTG
>JAAGKR010011413.1:0-19481 GCA_011419295.1 Clarias macrocephalus
GGACATTGTAACCTCGGGGTTAGGGTTAGGGTCGACAAAACGGACCTAAAGTGGGACCCAAAGTCAGAAACCGGGGTCTGAACCACATAGAAAGGGTACGAAGCCCCCGGCGCATAATGCTTATTAGCCTCTGGGGATTGGCCCATGAGTGAAATCTCCTGGCTCTTAGCCACAGCTGAAACGCTTTCATGTCTAGAAGGCCCAAATGGACACACCTGCCATGAGGCCTAAAGATCTCTGAAAGTGATGAACAGTATCCTTCTGGCCTAGCTTGATTTTCGTCAGGGTGTTGAGAATAAATTCGACACGAGCAGGAGACAGCTGTGCCCGCATTGTGACTGAATCCCATGTGACACCTAAACATGTTGTCCTCTGAACAGGAAAGAGAATGCTCTTCATGGCGTTGAGTCTCAAGCCTAAAGAATGGAGATGAGCTAGGACGACATTTTGATGTCGAAACGCTAGCTCCTGAGGCTGAGCCAGAATCAGCCAGTTGTCTATATAATAACATATTTTGTATATGTGCGGGGTGACAGATCTAAGCCAAATGGAAGGACCCGATACTGGTAATCTTCGCCCCCGAAAACTAACCTCAGAAACTTCCTGTGCTGCGGCAATATTTCTATATGAAAATATGCGTCCTTGAGGTCGATTGTCACAAACCAATCATCTGGTTGGATTTGAGAAACAATAATTTTGACAGTCAACATTTTGAATCTGAATTTCCTGAGACAGCAGTTCAAGCCACGAAGATCCAACATCGGATGCAAACCCCCATCTCTCTTGGGCACCAAAAGTACTGACTGTAGTAGCCCGACTCTCTGTCTGGAAGGGGAACATGTTCTATGGCCCCTTTGCCCAGCAGAGTCTGTAATTCCTGGGCCAGCAGAAGTGCTCGGTCCGGTTTCACGGAAATGGAGACCACTCTGTTAAAACGCGGAGGACAATGTGCAAACTGAATCCTGTAGTCTGTGGCTACAGTCCTTTGTACCCAAGGAGATATGACTGGCAGTAGTTTCCACACTGCCAGCTTCTCTGAAAGGGGCACGAGTTTTGACACTTCGGCTGGATGGGGGGGTGTTAGGTGTTCGGTATCCTGAAGTGTGGCAGGAGATGACCGAACACCCAACATTTTGTTGGAGACCGACACTCCTCGAAACACCAGTAGTGGCGGGGATTGAACACCGGCCAGTGCCAGGGAGGAGGCCCTACTTTGTAAAGGAAATCCACAGGCACCCCTCCCCGGGGGGAGACACCTCCATGGCCCTGGGCGCATGAGCCTCAGGACTTCCTCTGAAGAGAGGAAGCTCCTCAGGTCTGGGCTTTTTGAGGCAGATTGAGAAGAGTGGCGAGCCCCACCCCAGTCTTTATGAAGGGGTGCGCGGCTGGTCACACTCTCCTTCTGCACCTCACGCCTAATAGGGGCCAAACCTGGTCGGGACCGGGTGGCCGACGGTTCTGACTCTTGAGCAAGGCAAGGAAGAAACCTCCCAAAGGCCTGTTCATATAACTTCGCCTCCCAAAACCTAGTGGCGATGGAATTAACAGCGTCACCAAAGAGGCTGGAAGGCAAGACGGGGGCATCAAGGACGACAGCATGATCCCTATTCTTGATGCCCGTGAGGTTCAGCCACAAATGCCTCTCCGTGGATACCATGGTAGCCATAGAACAGCCAACAGCACGGGCCGTCTGCTTGGTTGCACAGACAGGTCTGTGGCTCGGCGTAGCTCTGCAAGCGCTCTCTGGTCAATAGTCCCGCCGATGCTCAGGTCCTTCAGCAGGTCAGCCGGGTAGGCCTGCAAAACCGCCATGGTGTGCAGTGAAGCACCAGCCTGACCCACTGCCTGAAAAGCTTTCCCCACCAAAGCATGTGTCAATCGACACGGCTTGGAGGGGAGTGTAGGCTTTTTCAGGGAGGATGATGTCCCAGGAGAGAGATAGCCCACAAGCATCTCTTCTATCTGGGGCATCATCATATAACCGTGCGCTTTTGCATCAACAATATTCGAATAAGTCAAAGTCGATGGCACAAAAACACGCGATGAGTATGGCTTGCACCACGAAAGAGTTAACTCATCATGGAGGTCACCAAAGAAGGGGAGAAAGAGACGTTGAGGCTCCTCCCCCCGGCCACCTGACAGAAACCTTTGTCTAATTTCGAGCACTTGGGGGAATCTCGCTACTGCGGCCAGTCGATATGCAACCGCTCGACCGCACGCGTTATAACCTCCAATAATTCCTCAAACGCCCTGTCAACACTGGAAGAGCGTTGTGAGGAGGCTACTTCCGTAGAAGCAAGAGAGGAAGATTCTTCCGCTCCTTCACAAGAAGCGCCGGAGAGCGCTTGAGAAGCGGAATCTAAAACTTCCTGATCCGGAGGGAGTGCGAGAGAAAGGGGGAATTCCGTCTCGTGTGCGTCTGCCAGATCAGCTCGCGACCCCCAGAGATGCGCCGCGGTTTCTCTTTAAAGAAAGCGAGCCGCGCACGAAGCACCTTAATAGGGAGAAGATCGCAATACTCAGTCTCCCTGCAGCCCGAGGCGAGCGTGTTCTTCCCCAAGCACTCAAAACAAAATTTGTGTAGATCGCCCTGCGAAAGAGATCTAGCACACGGAGGCACGCATTTCTTAACCAACTCCGCCATATCGGTGAGTTAATGCTGCTATTGTTTCTTTTGCATGCAAACACAAAGCGGTCCTGAAGACAAAAAGATCTGAGGATGTTTCTGGTTCACTCCTATTTATAACCTGCAGGTGCACCTTATTCAGTGACGTCACCTGACTGAGGTTATAAGCCGAAGTATTCGGCGGTTTTGACATACACAGGCTTCACAACCGGAGAACAAAGAGATGTTCCCATCTCACACACACACACACACACACACACACACACACACACACACACACACACACACACACACACACACACACACACACACACAGGTAAGGCAGAAAAAAAAAGCTAAAATGGCTAAAATTAATTAATTGCTAAAGGCATTATTGTTAGAAAATTACTGTGGTGAAAGATTCTCAAAAAATCTAAACATGCTTTTATTTTAATAATAATAATAATAATAATAATAATAATAATAATAATAATAATAATAATAATAATAATAAATAAACAAACTAACATAAATAAGTAAATAAAATAAAATAACTATTTAAACCATTTATATTGACCAAACAATACATTTAGAAGCTACTTACTGTAACAACGCTGACCAACCTCTCGGTTTCTTTTCATAAAAATCCAGTAGATATTTATGACTACAGACATCAATAAAGCGAGAGAAAGACTGGCAATGATGGGAGCATAGATGTTTGGGTTGCATGTGGCGTTGCATGTGACATTGCTCATTCCGTTAAGTATTGTCTGTTTCAAATATACAGTAAATATACAGTAAATGTAAAAGATTGTTTTTGCAATTTCACAATGTGTTTTAAATGCTAAGTTGTGTTGCACCTTTCATACATTTACATACATTTCATACATTGGACATTTACATCATCCAAAAAATTATTACTAGTTATTAGTATCATTGCATTTCTACACAGCAAAGACAAAGCTCTAAGCTCAATTTAAGTATAATATACTTAATATAAAGTAATATATAACACTTGTGCTTGTGGGAAAAGAATACTCACTGTAGCTGAATGGTAGAGGAACACAACATAAATATGCACTGCTAAAAATGCTGTGCTGTGTGTGGCTCATAAAGCTGTGGCCACAGCACTCCCACAACCATTTATATTAATACAGTGTGCAAAGGGGCAGTACAAACAAGACAACCTTAATAAATAAATAAATAAATAAATAAATAAATAAATAAAAGAAATAGAATTTGAAATGACTTAGTTAAATTTTTTAATTTAAGAAAAGCTGATAATAATTGACAATAGTTTCATTTTTTATGAGTAAGGAACATATATATATATATATATATATATATGTGTTGTTGTTAACAATTTTGTTCCCATATGAAACCATGACTACAGTTAAATTTAGCGTATACAAGGGGTGTTTAAGTCAAACCAGGACTTTTGCTTATGCAGAATAACAGACCATAGTTATCAGAATCAAAACTCAGTTTATTTCTCTATATAACTACACTAAGCATTTTACTAGTGGATACTTGGATAACGTTAGTGAGTTGCACCATTTTCTCAGTATGCTGGAATCATGTCTGAAAACCTAAGCATGTGGTGTTGGTGAATAATTGTGTGTACACATACAGATGTGTCTCTTCCACAAGTTGGAATTATCCGTTAATTTTCAAGGATCAGACGTTCGACTCGCTGAATGTTCACTGGAACAACATCAGTGGGCTCCGAGCCTACAAAACATTGGCACCATTCAAATGTTTTCCTGTGGCTAAAAGTAGTAAGTCCAGGTAAAACTTTAAGGCCCCTCGTACAATTCTATTAATAAACAGAAACTTAGGTTGACAGAAGTGTTGCAATTGCGGTTAGGGCTCTGTGCAAGACTATCCAAAACCACACCATGATCTCATGGAGCTTGTTTCGTGCACAGGAGCATAGTCCAAATGCATTCCATATATTCAACTTTGGGACACTCATTTCAAAGAGAACCACACTTCGCTGTGATGTCCAGGGTTCTGCATACTTGTGGCCATATACTGTAGATTTAATTCCATGTATAAATGAAAATGTCTAGTAAAATGTGGTATGTAAGTTGTGTTTTCTTTCTATGTTGCACACTGAACAGTTTCATAAAAGGTTTCATTAGAGGACAAATAATCCAGCAGAGATTCATTCTGAGAGATCTAACATGCTGTGGAATTTAACTTTAACCAGTCAGTAGTGTAAAAACAACACATGACCAACAGTTACTACTCACCCCCCGAGAACCACACACACAAATAACCACTGACACATTGCTGTGCTTTTACAGGAAGACTAATAACAGCTCATAAATGAAGTCTGACCACAACTGGCATTTAAGTGTAGCAGAACATTCACCATCTCTGATCATTACAATTAAAACAAAACTGGTTTACTCAAAAATACTAAGACTGTATTAAATCTACAGTATGTAATTGAAGGATGAGCATTGAAGGACCACTATGGAATCCAAGGGGCAAAAAAACAGCGTATGTAGTGGGAATATAGGGCCAGTTTTTGTGTCCAAACACTGAGCTTTGTCACCTCTGTGAATTAAGCGATCACTTCTGAGATCCTGTGAGAGTTGATCCTTCTTGAAGATTGGGTGTGTGAACCACAATTAAATATCTTTGTGCAAAGCAGTCTTGGTCATTTGTATTGCCAACATTGATGGGGTTACAGAATGACCTTCTCACTAGTTCTTTGCAAAACCAAGCTAATAAAAAATAACAGCCATTTGGGCATGAACCCTTGTGGAGTGGTCAATGTTGATGGATTTAACCCTTAGGGGGTTGAAAATTTTTTTGCAAGTGTTTTGTGTAGGAAATCATATTGTAGCAACCCAGAAAAAAAATGTGTACACAAACAGTAAACTTGCCAAATAAAAGTTTGTTATTAAATTAATGTCTCATCGTCATACGCGTTGGTGCTCTGCACCTAGTGCTCCATTCACATGCAAGATGTATGTAAACGGCTCTATTCAGACGTAAGTAAATGCTAATTGCTGTGTTGTTTGGTGGGCGAGTGATGTGCTGATGGATGCCCGTGTCCAAAGAATGGCTTAAATCAAGAAACACATTTTTTTTTTCACGTAAATATTCTTATACTGCTTGTGATCAGCGTTGAATGATTTTTTGACACTGAACAGCTGGAATGATGAAATAAAATTTGTCACATCACGCATGCTTTCACTTTAAAAAATGCAGTGTTTTTTCAGGAAGTATATTCAGTATTTGTGCTCCGTTATTGTTCTGGGGTACTTGATTTTACATTTTGTATACTTTGCAAAAGTTGCCCTCTTTGGGGTTTGTGTACATTATGACTGAAACAAAGCTGCAGCGTTTTGATCAAAGGGGAGATGAAAGGTACCATGTGGAAGTGTGTACCAAAAACAGCAGCTTTATTTCATTGATTCATGATACGCAGATCACCAACAACAACATAGCACAATGCATGGTGTCTGTGAATGGCCGAAATGTGCTTGTGAATAAGCTTTATATATTAAATATAAAATGTCCGCGTGAGACCGTGGCGCGCGAGCTCTTTTACTTTGCCGAGGTTTGGAATAAATGCCGTTTCTCTTTAAATAATCCCCCCAGAAATACAACAAGCAGAATGCCGATTTGAGTCGCTTTATTTCAGTCATAATATACAGTACTAACATATTTTTGCTATGTAATTGTGTGTGTGTGTGTGTGTGTGTGTGTGTGTGTGTGTGTGTGTGTGTGTGTGTGTGTGCATAAAAATTGTATTTCAATGAAGGTTTAGAAGCCATGCTTTAGTTTTGTTTATCTCAAAAGAAGTTAGGAATCTGAGTGTGAATAGGTGTGAATAGCTGAGACAAGAACAGGTGAAACCTGATGTTACCTGAGCCAGGTGTAAATGGGTCTTACACATTCCTGAAAAGTCATAGATTATTCAGTGAAACAGGGGTTCTGCTGAAAAAAAGTTAGGCACATCAGTCACTTTACCCCAAATAAAAGGTCTTTCTGAGTGTTATTATTTAGTTGTTTTGCTAAGGACACACACCCAACACTTTCATTACTTTCCAAACCAATCACGATGCAAGAATAATCATAGAGCTACTGAGGCAGACCTGCCAGGAGTGAGTTGCAGTAGTCCAGTTTTGAAACTGAACAAGCACCTGGGTAGCCTGTGAAGAAAGAAATGGGCAAATTCTTCTGGTGTTGTAAAGAAGAAATCTACAAGAGCGAGTAAGGCTATAGATGTGTGATTGTCCACAGTTACCGCACGATTGCGGGCAGTGGCTTAAGTAGTGCTCTGAGGACAGCATTTACGTCCATACTGGACTTGGTAGGAGTAAATCAGTGTGTAGTAGGACCCCCTCATAAAGTAGGTCACACTTTAGATTTAATGATATTCTTTGGATTAAATATGAGTAATGTATTCACAATTCCACAGTCTGAAGCTATCTCAGTTCACTATCTGGTCTCAATTAAAATGTGTCATAGTAATAATGTACTCACAGTGCCGTGCTACCACATTAAACATACATACATTCACATCAACTACCACACAGAGCTTTTTCAGTAATCTCTCAGAGTTATCAACTTTGACTAGATCACCGTCTGACCCCACACAACTCAGGCAGCTGAATATTTATAGTTGACAATTTCTTTAGTAAAGAAAAATTATTAGAGATAAGAACCTTGCTACCTGGTATAATGATCACGCACACTTTAAAACAGTCGGAAAATAAGAAGGTAAATGGCAACAAAGGCATGGAAGGATGGAATCCTGAAGTATAGAAAAGTTCTTAGTGTAACTAGATCAATGTATCTGTCCACTCTTATAGAAAATAACAAAAATAATCTTAGATTTTTATTTCATACCGTACCCAAATTAACTAGAAAAAAGTCCACTGCAGGAATCTCCACAACATCGTGTAGTGAGAATTTCATGAACTTTTTCAATAACAAAATTAGATAAAAAGTCAGATCAGAACCTAGAACACTTCACTCCCCTTGAAGAGAATGAACTAATTTCACTCATCTCTTCTGCAAAATCATCAACCTGTGTATTAGATCCCGACACATTTTCTTGCACAGATAGTGCCAGAAATAACAGAACAGAATTAATTATTCACTCAACAGTGGGTATGTACCAAAATATTTTAAATTAGCAGTTATTAAACCGATAATTAAAAAATCTGACCTCAACCCCTGTCAGCTGTCCAATTACAGGCCGATATCAAACCTCCCCTTTATTTCTAAGATTCGGGAAAAGATAGTAGCAGAGCAGCTATGCTGATATCTACATAGAAATAGTATACACAAACTGTATAAGTCAGGATTTAGGCCTCATTATAGCACATACTGTACAGTAGACAGCACTCGTTAAAGTACTAAACCTATTGGCCTCTGATCAGGGTTGCATCACTATGCTTGTGTTATTCGATTTCAGTGCGGCTTTTGACACCACTGATCATAGTATATTCTCCGTCATAGATTACAAAATGTAATCTCCTGGCTCAGATCCTATTTGACTGATCATTATCAGTATGTTGATTTAAATGGTGATTATTCTGCATGTTCTCTACTGGAGTTTGGTGTTCCACAGGGTTTGGTTTTAGGCCCACTGCTTTTTTTCATTAGCATGCTTCCTCTGGGTAAGATAATCAAAAAGCATCGGTATAAATTTTCATTGTTATGCTGACAATACTCAGTTATATGTCTCATCAAAAACAGATGAGAAAAAACAACTTAATAAAGTTGAGCAATGTGTAAAGAATATACGAGACTGTATGTTAATTAACTTCCTTCTGCTTAATCATGATAAGACATAGTCATAGGACCGCATGCAGATAGAAGCAAGATTTTAGATCACACTGTAACTTCAGATGGCTTTTCTGTTCTATCTAGTGCAACAGTAAAAGAGCTTGGTGTGATTCTAGATTCTTTTATTTGAAGCTCATGTAGATAATGTCACCAGGATTGCATTCTTTCACCTCAGAAATATTGCCAAGATAAGGAATATATTGTCACCAAACGATGCAGAAAAAATAGTTCATGCTTGTATCACCTCTAGGTTGGACTATTGTAATGCCTTATTGTCTGGTTGTTCAACTACAGTGGGTGCATAAACAAGCTCCAGTTAGTTCACAATACAGCAGTGAAAGTCCTCACTAGAACCAGAAAATACAAGCACATCACCCCTATCTTATCTACACTTAATTGGTTCTACAATTGGCTCTAAACTACAGCTGGAGGCAGAGCTTTTTCTTACAAAGCCCAAAGTGGAATAGCCTTCCAAATATTGTTCGGGACTCAGACTCAGTCTCAGTGTTTAAGTCTAGGCTAAAAACCTGTTTATTTAGACAAGCATTTTTGCAAATAGATTTGCCTTAGGTAAAGGAGCAGATCTGGGGGACCCATAGACATAGAGTATTATGGTGAACTGTTATGTTTGGATGCTGTCTTCCCCACTTTCATTGATCACTCAGGTTTGTTGACGGCAAGGTGATTGTTTGCTTTACATCTCAGTGAGCCCTTATGTCTGTGTTCCTTCTGGCTCTCCCTTTTAGATATGCTGTCATAGTTAGTTCTGCCGGAATCCCTGCACTCTACACTAAATATACATTCACCTAATATATCGTTCCCTCTCCCTGTATCTCAGTTGAGCTATACATGTCGCTCCTGAGCTGCCAGTGATCCAGACCTCCTCTGCCCTATGGACCTGTCTGACTCGTCCTGGTGCCCCGCTTCTGGTTGGAGATCTTGTCGCATGGATGCCCGTGGTCTCTTTAGGATGCGTGTGGTGTCTGGCGTCAGTTTCACTCCACCATGAAGACGGTTCTGGCCTTGGCTGATTACAGCTGTTTCTCTGAGGAATTGACTTGGCTGCAGTTGCTCGAGCGTTCAGGAGTGGACTTTCCTACAAATCTGCCTGAGCCTCCATTAACTAACTGGACTCCATATTAACATCAATTAACATCAATTGTTATACTGAACTGTCTGACACCTAACACACAGTATTAATGCAGATCAATTCTTGCTTTATGTTTCACCCAAATGAGGATGGAATCACTGTTGTGTCCGGCTCCTCTCAAGGTTTCCTCCTATTGCCATATCAGGAAGTTTTTCCTTGCCACTGTCACCCTCGGCTCATCAGGGACTGTCTGACCCCTTTGATTAATACTCATTCACATTTCATACAAACTTAAATAATTATTTTGATTCTGTAAAGCTGCTTTGCGGCAATAAAAATTTTAATAGCACTATACAAATAAAATTGAATTGAATTGAATTGATTGTTGTCCACTGATATCATAAGGTCTTGACCTGGGGATGAATCGCCAGGGATAAACAGCAATTCGGTTTTACTCAGATTGAGCTTCAGCTGATAAGCTGCCATCCAGGAATGGGTGTCTGCCAGACATGCTGAGATCTGAGTATCTGAGGGAGGAAAGGAGAGAATAAGTTGTGTCTTATCTGCATAACAATAGTATGAAAATCCATGCGATGATATGACCCTACCAAGAGACTGGGTATAGAGGGAGAACAAAAAAGGACCAAGTACTGAGCCCTGTGGGACACCAGTAGAGAATGTGGATCCCTGCCATGTCACGTCATACAACCTAAGGATTACCATGCTGTTGCTGTTCCACAGATTTCAAGGATTGTAAGAATGGGCAATATTATCTTGTGTTTCACCATGTCAAATATATATAATAAATGTTCCTGTGCCATCTCCAAATAAGAATTTTTTCTATCCTTCTTGCAAGTACTGCAAATGTACTTTTCTGTATATTTCTATGATCATCTTGACAAACCCGGCTCTTCTACATTCAGAAAGTGTAATAGAGACAATACCACTAAAGGAACACAGAAAACTTAGCATTATGTGATTTATGCATATACAGTATCTCACTTTAAAAGTGAGGAACCTGGAACAAGACAGGTGCACCTGCTGAAAACTGTAGTAGTGATTTCAAACAATTATAAATTGTATGGTCATGATTTTCCCCTGCATCTGTTGACTTTTTCCTTCTTGGAGAATACATACCGTATATAGATTAATATGAGGGAAACAAAACAAAACAAAATAAAAGCAGGTCAAAAATTCCCATTATTCTATGGCTTTGGTGCCAGTTACATTGTGTGCAATATTCATGTGGCAGGTAATAAATAAAATATATATATATATATATATTTTGACTACAGCTAGGGGGCGATACAGGTACATGATGAACACTGAATTACACTTGGTCACACCATATTCTTGGATTATTGAATAGAAGCTTAGGGGGTCAACAAATCAGCATACCAAGCTGCATACATATGTGACAAAATAAAAGGTTCATATGCATTCCAGACATTTACTAAGGAGATGTTCTGTGACATACTTTCCAAAGGCATTACATTCATGATATTTTGATGCTTCTTGAATGTGTGTGGTGAGAAGGAGAGATTATTTTGTGTTGTGTGAACAGTAGGGAAGTAAAATTTAGTTGCTGAATTAAAGGAGAAACTGTTAAACACATTTTCAAAAGAATTTACAATAATATGCATAAACAAGCTACATATACAGTTTAGTTTGCCACAGATATTACAATAAATATATAATTACTCCATAAGGCTGTCGAAAGCACCATCTGTGTTGGAACGCGATATCAGTCTTATACTGTACGTATCCGTGCTTTTAAAGTCACACAGAGTCTAATCAAAGTAATAAGACATTAGTAAATAAATCTTTGAGATCCATCTTGAGGTCTAACATAATGCCATAAATGTCATCCTTGTTGGCCAAGGTCACCATCAATACATTAGACAAGTTGAATATTGTCAAATAGGCAGTTCAAATAAACTGGTACTGGAAATCAATAAGATTGGACATAAACCACATTTTGTGTCTCCTAGGATCTTTGTGCAAAACAAAACACTTTGTAATACATATGGAAAACAATGTGTAGTTGTAGATAGATAAAAAATACCACTGATAAGTCCACCATGTCTTTTTTGTGTTCGTATGGCCAATCATATTCTAGGGGCGTGCCTTGTAAGACCACCTATAGTACAAATATAATGTTCAAGGCATTTATAACAAAGTTTATAACGGAGATAGAAACACTGTAGAATCTCCAAGAAATAAAAGAAAAAAAAATGACCATTTTCTGGATTTTATTTTTGATCATCATGTGTAAGTAATATGAGCAATCATTTTCATTGCGTTTGCTGCTTACATGGAATGATTTATAATTACTACAAAGTCTTAAAATCTATGACGGTTTAACTCTAAAAGAAACTAAAAGGTAGATTAATTTTAGAATGTGAATTTTTGACTAAGGTAGCCTTTACAATGATATTTTTAACAATGTTTAATTTGCATTCATTATCCAATTAATGTATTTCATATTTTTAAGATACACTCCAGCCTGGTAGACGCTGGGTTACTGCACAATCCCACACAGAGTCTTCAGTTTACCAGCCTGATAAAGAGCTCAGTGTGAATGTCGGAGACTCGGCTACACTGCGGTGTTGTGTTTCTGAAAACGAAATTGGAATAATAGAGCTGTTTAAGCAACCAAACAGGGAAAAACCTCAGATTATAGTTACAGTATATAAAGCTGCTAAAGAAACCTTTTACAGTGGATTCCAGAAGACTGATTTCCTGATAGAAAGATCTTCAAACTGCTTCAATGTCACCATTTTAAACACACTTCAGTCTGATGAAGCCATGTACTACTGCACACTGCCAAAACCCTACTCTGTGTTTGCAGATGGGACTTATTTAAAAATTAAAGGTAGGATTTTATTATTACAATGTAGTTACTGGTTGCCATTACATGCCATTAGCATGTTCAACCTGTATGGCATCATATAAAAATACTAACTATATTTTCCGTAATACAAAGTTGCATCGTTTAAGTAAGTCATTCATGATAAATGTTTATAGGTGATAAATCTTCATAGGTGAGCATGTTACTACTGCATCAGAGACATCTGAACCAGCTGTGTGTGGTCAGTCAGTGACGTTTGAACCAACATTGCAAGGAAACAGCACAAACATGAACACACAAGAGAAAATAGGTAAGGTTTCTTTATAAAATGAAAAGAAACATTATAATTTCTATATCATCATCATTTGCCCTAGAAAAAAAAAAATCTGCACTAATGTTGGTTTTCAGCAAGAAGTTATTTTTAGCAAAAGATTTATGAAATTTCAGGAAAGAGTTTGAGAAATGTAAGTTATATTTATCTGTATCTGACAGTGATCGGGTTGGGAACGGCTTTGGGTTTGTGTGTAATTCTGATTTTATATCTGGCTTTTTTCATACTAAGAAGAAAATGGGATAAACGTAAGTTTTTTTTTTTTTTTTAATCAGCCAAATGGTTTAAGACTGTTCTATCAACATTACTAATCTATCTTTAGTTCATGTTTTATTAGCAGGCACTTCAACAGAAAACTCTCCAGCAAAGAGGCAGGTGGGCGTTCATGTAAGTAAATGCTTTGTCTTTTGGATTATATTTAGAAAAAAAACAAGCTGTTGTGGAAAGCTTCAAGGTAGCTCAGAAGTATGAATTCATTCATTTATTCATTTTCTATACCGCTTATCTGGTACATAGTCGAGGGGGCCCGGAGCCTTTCCCAGGAGACTTGGGCACAAGGGAGCACTCAAGACATCACAGGGCACACAGACACAAAACAGGCAACTTAGGAAGGCCAATTGGCCTAATCTGCATGTCTTTGGACTGTGGGATGAAACCCGAGTACCGAGAGGAAACTCACCAAGCACATGGAGAGAACATCCAAACTCCACTCACACAGAGCCAAGGCAGGAATCAAACCCTCAGCCATAGTGGTGTGACGCCACAGCGCTAACCACTACGCCACCAAAGAAACAATAGAGGAGCAAATTTGACAATTGTGAAAATCTACCTGTTTAACAGCATTTTCTTATTCGCCTGTAGATACAGATTTTAACTATGAATATCGCTCAAGACTTCAATCAGTTTGATCAGATTTGCGAAAATTTAAATCATATCCAATTTTACATTGCTCTAACTGTCATATATGTCAATATGAATAAAGTTCAGTTACTTCTTGTACAGTCTGTACGGTTCTTACTCTTAATTATATTTATGTTTTTGCATTTATTTGTTTTAGGAATCTGAAGCCAAAGCACAAAATTATGCAGCGTTGAAATTCTCCAGGAGGAATGGCAAAGCTGAAAAAAGAAGAATGGATTCGGATAAATGTGTGTACTCTGAAGTCAAATTAAATATTCCACATTGTTCATCATAAGATTACATAGACAACAAATCTCAAATCTCAAATTTAAAATCTCATGCAAGTCTATATGCCATACAAAAAGACAATGATTTTTTTTTCTATTTTCAAACTTCTATGTTGCTCGTGTGAGCTTGTGAACTTAAAAAAAAAAAAAACCCTGTAATGTCTTATGTAAATGTTATGTTCTCAATTCCAGGAACTCAGAATCAATTAAATATGTAACAACCAAGATTTTAAGTTTTGGTCATGAAATGCATGAGTAAAACAAAAATGCCTGTGTGGTATAATTTAGTTATTTTGCTATGAGCACACACCCAAGACTTTCATGAACTCAGTTCTGTGTTCAAAACAATCTGCCAGGTTTGTTTATTCTCCTTTTTATCGGCTTTTCTGCTAGAGTTTGAATTTTGTGTGTGTGTGTGTGTGTGTGTGTGTGTGTGTGTGTGTGTGTGTGTGTGTGTGTGTGTGTGTGTGTGTGCAATTTGACAGAAATTTAGCTACATCCATTTATGTAATGATGAAGCATTTTTGCCCCCTAAAATGACTTTGGTTAGCTTGTATGTAAATAGAGGACTGATGATTACATTTATTAGAGGTGGAGCTTGTTTAAGTCACCCATTATACAATGTAAATAGATTTTTGCAAGTGACAGTTTGACTGGTATAAAACTGGAAACCAGAGCACACCGGAGTATTAATTATTTTTGTGTTGGAAATAATAAATAAATAAAGAAATAAAATAAATAAAAATATTTCAATTTTCAATTTAATTGTTCACTAAATAAATACTTACAAATACAAAAATAAAATGTAAAAAAAAATGCAATATATATATATATTTTTTTTTTTTACAATTCTATAACTTCAGGTTACACAGTATTACCTTATTTAAGCATGTCAAGTGTATTTATTCATTACTTTATTGAAAAGATCTGAACTTGCTTTGCTCAACATCAAATGCACTAACTGTAGACCCAGTTACAGAAAATAAACCTATTTGCCTAGGAGTGAAAGGGCAGGCGGGATTTATAGACATGGGTAATAAGTGTGCAGGAAGAGTGTGAGGGTGATTAGTGCACTTTGTATAAACGACTCCATCAGTACTCAAACCAAGGCTCTTTGTTTTGGGGCATGTGCTTTATCACTATGTTACACCGTGGAAGGTCTGCAGTCACATTGACAAAAATGAAGAGCAGGCACATATGCTGATTAATCAGCTTGGAGGATTCTGGGTAAACAATTTCTTCAAAAGGTTGCTCTTACTATGCATTTCTGACCTCTGGTGGCTGTGAGCGTTGTAGCTCAATGATGAAAGTTAAAATGCTGAAAGAAAGTTCTTGTAATAAAAAAAATGTGTTTGTAATGTCTGTCCTTCACATATGCCTCTGAGGTAGAAGGTGGGTGTCTATCTGCTCTTAGAGGCAAAGGGGTTTAATTAAGCCCACCCAATTATGAAGTGGGCAACTGAGACTGTGGGCAACAGTTGAAGTATTCCTCAGTGAGTCATTGACCGAAAGGGGTCCCGGGCACATTCGTTATCAGCCTACAGTATATTGTCATTGGCATTGTCCTTCACTCTTTTCTACATCCTGTAAATTGAGAACGTAATATCAGACAACCTGTTTCCAGCCCGAAATCCAGCCCAGCCTTTACTTTACTGCTCTTATCCTCAAAAGATCTCTGAAGTGGTAGCAGGTGGTTCCGGTACACATGACAGAAGATCAAAGAAAATGTATGTACCAGCTTAATTAGTTTAATGTACAAAAATAAACCGGCTGACATTACTCTCTGAAACTGTACAGTTTCTCATCTTGTTACATGCAAAATGTAAAAGTGCTACTTAAATAACAACCAGAAGTAACACTGGAGCCCCTACCAGTACTCCAACGGACCTGTCTTCTCCTTATACTGGATTTATAGTTTATTATAACACCATTATTCTTGTAGTCATAGATCACAATGCTGAGGATCTGTTCCTCCACAGCTTGGGCTTTCAAAGTATTGTCTTAAATCCAGGTACCCAGTTCAGTTCACAAGTCTTTATGGCCCTCATTGAGCATCAGCACATCGATGTCAGATCAATCACACACCTAAGTCTTCGACTCCAAAGGCCAAAAGGGCAGGTGGAGAGACTGAACATTAAATATGGGTGGCATCTTTGCAAATATTTTGGAGATTATCCAAGGGTTTGATATATGTTTTGTTCTGGGTTGAATATACCCAATATTCCCTCACCCCCACGTTATCAGGTATAATTCCCTTTTTATTTTACTACCATAGGATTCTAGATACCTCATTTAGCATTTATACTGACCTAACTTTTTTTTTTCTTTTCTTTTTTGCTCAAAACTGATCTCTGTTTCCAGAGCCCTCAGCCAGACTCTGGCTTTTGCCACAAGGCCACAGATACAGGATTAGTGTATCATACAACGTGTCTTTTTACCTTCTACCCTTGCAGCTAATTTGCAGCAAATTATACTGCTTGGTGACAGAAGAACTAACCAGCAACTTTACGATCACAAGATCACTAGGCCACTGAGCCACATAAAAAAAAAATAAAAAAAAAAAAAAACTGTTCAGGCTTCTTTTTAAAAAGTTTATCTAATTTGGGGATCTATTTTCAAGCAGAGAGGACAATACAGAAATAAAGAGCAGTTCCACTTAGAGTGACACTTGTGCCCTTTTGGAGAAAAGAGAACATAAATTACGAGGAGATGCAATTGGATTTTTTGTTTTTTCAAATACTGTAGGTCATTGCGAAAAAGCATTACGTCACATGATAAAATAATGATGAAAAAGTATTATAAACTGAATAAATAAATTCAGTGTTTTTGACTTATTTATTAAAAATCACCAATTATTTATTTATTTACTTCCTCCCCATCACTAGGGGGCTCCCACATTAAGGCTACTACTACCACTCAGTCGGGCGGGTTGAAGACTATCACATGTTTCATTCGAACGACGTGACGCCAGGCGATCGCATCTTTTCCGAACTGCTTGCTCACGCACCATTGGTGGCGGCGTAACACACTTGGAGGACAGCGCTAACCACTCCTTCCGCTTGCATGAGCTCACAGACTCCTAATTAGCTGTAGAGCCGTGATTAGTATCTCTCATCCCTCCCCTCTGAGAGAGCTCGGCCAATCAGCTCTCTCTAGAGCTGAAATCTCTCTAGAGCTGAAATCTCTCTAGAGCTGAATCAGAAAAACTAGCATTAACTGGAGCAGGTGAGGCCTTGGTTCTTTCATGAGCTCCTGTATGAATCGTAGTTGCGCTCTTGAAATAATTTTGGTAGGCTGGCCACCGTTTGTGAATAACGGCTCTCAACATGGACTACATGTATGTAGTCCCAAAGCTTTAGAAATGGCCTGTTAACCCTTTCCAGGCTGATGTATGTTAATTACTTTGTTTCTCAAATTTTATTGAATTTCAATAGATTAAATTGCTTTTTTTATTTTTATTTTTTTTTTTTAGATCTTTTAGCATATGTCACTTTGTTAGACAGGTTCTTTTTAAGTTCATTCTTGATCCAACAAGTTTAAAAAAATCACAGGTTATTTATGATTTAGCAAGGAGGGGGGGGGGGGGTTATACTTTAAATTTTTTCCTTTAATCATCATCACTTATAAAGTGCATTTTGTATTTTCTCAGGTTATCTTTGTGTATTGTTTTGTCTCAATCATTCAAGTGTGAGGAATATGCAAACAAACAAAAAATGGACGGAGCAAGTACTTTTCACAACAATGTGCAGATGACCATAGCCATTTACAAGGAAATGAAAGTGTAAAGTAACATGGAGATATAAATAAGCCACATTTTCCGTTTCTATTGTTTTTGATATGTGTGTCTACCACTAAAACACACATATAGAAGAGTGTGGGTGAGATGTGGGTGGATGAGAAATATCACAACCTTTCTTAATATATCATATCATTTTATAAGCCGATTTCATCACATTCTGGGTGGAGTCAGTACAGCCCGCCTATAGTATATAAATGTAAATTCAAATTGTACTTGAAGTGCATTAATTTTCTGTGGTTAAATGAAAAAGCATCAATGTTTAATTTATAAATAATAATAAAAAATGACTGGTTTATGGATTTTAGTTTTGATCATCAGCACAATTTGTGAGTAATATGTAAAAGTTCATCATGTTTGTTCTATGTGAATCTGTGGTATTACTTTATGTTATTTTATGTTTTTCTACTGCTAATCAAACTGCATGCAGGCTTTAACACTTTGTATGTATTAATAACTTTAGAGCACTGGGTTTAAGATCTTTCTTTCTTTCTTTCTTTTTACTTTCTGTCTTTTTGTTAGGTTACAGTAGTAAAAATTACAACGAGATATTATAAAATGTATTTCATAGACAATAAATGCATTTATATAGATATTAACCCATTTTAATATGAACTTACATTATTATTATTATTATTATTATTATTATTATTATTATTATTATTATTATTATTATTATTTATCTATGGCTTTAATGATGTGGCTTATTTGTGTACAGATGTTAATAATGATTATTATATTTGAATTGCATTAGGTTAATTAAAAATCCTTGCTAATGTGGTCTGTTAATGTATGTATTAAAGTTTTTAAGGTCATTAAAAATAATTGTCAATGCATAAAATTACCTTAAATGTCTTCATTACTAATGAATTGGGTCCTAATTATTGCGTTTACTTTTCTAGATATAATCCACTCTGGTTGGTGCCAGGTTACTGCACAATCCCTCACAGTAACAGTTTATCAGCCTGATAAAGAACTGAGTGTGGACGTTGACAATCAGGCTACATTACAGTGTTGCGTTTTTGGGCAAAACAATGGAGAGATTATTTGGTTCAAGCAACAAAACAGAGAACAGCCTCAGATTATAGTCAGATTCTTTCAAACTGGTGGAGAGAAATTTTACAATGAGTTCCAAAATTCTCGTTTCCAGATTGAAAATTATGCAAACTGCTTCAATTTGACTATTTCAAACATCACACTGTCTGATGAAGCAACGTACTACTGTGCACTCGTGTTTGCAACTGGAACATATTTAAAAATGAAAGGTAGGTGTTTCTATTAATCTTTATGATGTGACAGGATAAATGTAGCAGCAACACGCGGTTTAGTGTTTAGCACTGTCGCCTTGCACCTCCAGGTTAGGGGTTAAATTCTCGTCTCGGGTCTGTGTGCATGGAGTTTGCATAAAGGGATATAGATGGTGAGTGAGTGAGTGGTTAAATGTAGTAATGTTCCGTTCTTCATTGATGCAATATGTACAGTAGAGCAATAATAATTGTGCTAGATAATATACAGTTTAACAACCACGATTTTCTAAATGCGCCGTAATTAAGTGAATCATGGTGAATGTTTATAGGTGAGCATGTTACTATTGCATCAGAAACATCAGAAACAACTCTGTGTGATAATTCAGTGGGCTGTGAAAAAACACTTGGAGGCAACACTAACATGACACAAACGAAGACAGGTAAGGCGTTTGATAAGTTATACTTACACTGTTTCTCGCATATGGCCACCATGTTGCCACAGAATATATACAGTATATATACACAGTATTATACACAGTATTTTATATATATATATA
>JAAGKR010011414.1:0-19479 GCA_011419295.1 Clarias macrocephalus
AGCGGGAATGCTAGCAGCAATGATAATGGGAATGTTAGCTTTAGCGGAAATGCCAGCAGCAATGATAATGGGGATGTTAGCTTTAGCGGAAATGCTAGCAGCAATGATAATGGGAATGTTAGCTCTAGCGGAAATGCTAGCACCAATGATAATGGGAATGTTAGCTCTAGTGGAAATGCTAGCACCAATGATAATGGGAATGTTAGCTCTAGTGGAAATGCTAGCACCAATGATAATGGGGATGTTAGCTTTAGCGGAAATGCTAGCAGCAATGATAATGGGAATGTTAGCTCTAGCGGAAATGCTAGCACCAATGATAATGGGAATGTTAGCTCTAGTGGAAATGCTAGCACCAATGATAATGGGAATGTTAGTTTTAGCAGAAATGCTAGCAGCAATGATAATAGGAGTGTTAGCTTTAGCGGGAATGCTAGCAGCAATGATAATGGGAATGTTAGCTTTAGCGGAAATGCCAGCAGCAATGATAATGGGGATGTTAGCTTTAGCGGAAATGCTAGCAGCAATGATAATGGGAATGTTAGCTCTAGCGGAAATGCTAGCACCAATGATAATGGGAATGTTAGCTTTAGCGGGAAATGCTAGCAGCAATGATAATGGGAATGTTAGCTTTAGCGGGAATGCTAGCAGCAATGATAATGGGAATGTTAGCTCTAGCGGAAATGCTAGCAGCAATGAAAAGCATTAGCGGCAATCACAGCAACAACAATGTGGCTTCAACGTGGCTCTGCGAGCAGTTCTCCTGATTTTATCTTTACTAGAAAGCATTTTTCAGCTGCCCATATCATTTTGAGTCTGACTTTTAGCCCCAGCCCCTGATGTAAGCGGTTCTTTGTTCTACCGCGGCAACGTCTTGGCGCTTCCATGGAACCAGTGTTTCTGTCTGAGGTCCGGTGCTTCGGCTGTCTGAAAACAAAAAAAACTGCTCTGAACTACAGTGGCTCCAGAACTGCCTTGATGGAAAAAGGGGTTCAAAGGGTTTGTCCAGTGCTCATACAGTCTAAGGTTTGAACACCATGTTAATGGAACCTTCTGATAACCAGAACGGTTGTTTATCCATCAGATGTTTGTCCATTTGAACAGAAATCTTATATTCCTGCTGCATTTTTCAGTTTTGTCAGAGTGAAAAGGCCCAGGATATTTAATTAGACCTGTATTGAATAAATGATAGAGGTTTTGCAGAACTGCCAGTAATAGTCGATGTAAATTACAGATGAAAATTACAGATGACTCATGAGTGGTTCTCAAACCGTGATGTGCAATTTTCTTTTACTCCTCTACATTTCCCTTTTGCCTTTTAAAATATCAATTTTGCTTTTGCCTTTCTTTTCATCTAAAATCTCATTCCACTTTCAAACAAATACCGTGGAGACTTCGAAGACCAGAGGTTTTTAAATCAGGTACAGAAACCGCTGAGCACAAACCATTATTATTATTATTATTATTATTATTATTATTATTATTAATAATAATAATTAACAAGCTGAAAATACTCCTGGGTCAATACTTCTGCACATTCTGTATAAGTTATGTATATATTTTTATACATTTCTGTTTTATTTGGTATTTTATTGTAACTTGTAAATCTGTACATTTGTAAATTTGTTCATTTGATCTGAATTTTTCTGTTTGACATTTTTCTTAGTGCAATTTGTCTTTTATTGCAGCAAAATCTTTTTTATCTTCCTATCCCATCATACCTTTCCTTTTTAGGAAAAAAAAATTAATTCAGTTTTTATGTTTATTAATATTTCACTATGACATAGTAGACATGGTAAACTTGACAACATCCAACTACAAACATGACATGATGAAAAACAGGAAAAACATGTACAACCATAAATACCTAAATGTACTTTATTTCAACCTAAATGAAAGAAAGACAAAAATGATGGTTATGATGTCATCATCTAGTTTCTTAAAGGGGCAGTTCCCCCTAAAATGACAGAGTGGACATCAATTTTAGGAAAAGAGGAAATTGCATTTTAAAAGGCTTAAAATTGTCTCTTGAACTCAAGAGACTAATGAATTGAGATGTGTCCAAAATGGTTGATGATTTGTAATAAAACCTCAGAATGGCATTATTTTGCAATACTCTATGTTGATGATAACTGGATGATTCTGACGAGGACAGCAAAAGGCACGTTATAGTGATATTAAACCTTGATGTATACCCCTTCAAAAATACAGAGCATTCCTAATGTTGTTGGTCCGTTTGTCACGGCAAAGAGCTCGATGCTCACAAACAGCCTATACATAAACTTCATTATTAACCTCACGCAGGTGTGACCACTCACTCGTTACCTGCTCGTTCCCGCCTCCCATCCACTGCCGCCACAACCCGCTGCATAATTATACTGTAGAATAGTTGATGATAATGAGCACAATTAATATACATAAAGAAGACAAAATGCACTATGATTGACAATTGTATCAAACTGGTTTCCATAACATCGAACATGCTAGAAGGTATTTGTAAAGGATCTTAAACCCTTCGCAATGGAGAACATTTTAAGATTCTTCATACAGTATCCACAGATTTGTGTATGTGGATCTTTTTCGAATGAAACCACATTTTAACGGGATTCAAAGATCAAGGCTATTCTTGTTCACCATGTTGACCTTACAATCAGGTTTAACCTCCTGGCAGAGGTGACCATGTTTGGCAATAAATAAATAAATAAATAAATAAATCCCGTACTTAGCTGAATGTATAATGCCTTCGCTTGTTGCATTTGATTTGGGAGTTTTTTTTGCAACATATTGATATTAATTTTATATTTGTGGTCATTGCCTGATTGAAACTCCACCCACCATCAAGTCTTAACCTCCTCGAAGATGCAACAAGGATTTCTGGTAATTATTATAGGGGCACTGAGGTCTTGGTGGTTAAGGTATTGGGCTGCTGATCTGGAGGTCCCCAGTTTGAGCCCTGAGACCACCAGGCTGCCACCGTTGGACCCTTGAGCAAGGTCCTTCACACCCTAGTGTGGTAACGCAGGCCCATGAGTAACTGCCAAAGAAACAATGGATATATCTCCATATATTCATCAGCAAATGTGGATAGATAGACCACCTTAATCAACTATCATAAGCATAAACATTTGGAGTTGGATGTTTAATGGAAAGTATTATTCAGTATTATCCATAGTATAAGTAAAGTATTATCCATAATCAGGTATTGAGTGTGACAGCAAAGTTTTTTTTTTTGGGGGGTGGTACAGGTACTTCACAATGCCTTACATCTTCAAAAGCATGATCATTTAGTTAGAGCATTTTGTTCTATAATGATTTGGATTATCCTGCCATCAGAGACATTAAAGTAGATATTTCAGTTCGCAAACATTGTCATTTCAAATAGTGACTTTGTGTCCCTTATTAAATTGGATTGAACTCAGGGGTTATTTTGGAAGCTAAACTAAACATGCTGAGGGGCTCTTGAAAAATGCTTTAATTAATTTCGGTTTCCTCTGCAATTCTCGTTGAAATTACAATCAGGCTGGCATGGATTCCTCAGTGATGAACTCCAAGTGCTTTCGGTTTCCTGTGCTTGGGTTTGTTACCTGATTGTTTTCACCTGTGTTAGTCCTAGTAAGTACATGAAAGAAAAATTCTTGCCCATCCTCCTTTGTTCTCATAGCCCCAAAGCTCAACCTATAGGTTCAACAGTCTAGCAGCTTTGCTACTTTTTCTAGCGCAGTATCGAATTACGGTAGCCTACGACATTCGAAATCTATTTGCATCAAATAACATCTCAGACAAAAGGGTTTCCCATTCCTGAAGCACGCATGCACAACTGGAAAACACAAAGTGGCCCATAATTATGAACAAGCCTCCATTCCAGTATATTGGGCTATTCATGCATACAGTATGAAGATCAAACAAAAGGATCAAAATATTTTGTTTGCGCAAGTGCCACGTTTGATGATTCTCCTGCTAATGAACAGTGAATCCGGGGCACTCGACTCTAAAGCGGTCGCCTCGTCCTGCGGTCCAGTTATCAAAGCCGATAGACACGCTATGAATGCGTTTGGTAACGAGGGAGCGATAAACCTATCGCATTATGCAGAATCAACATGAAGGCAGACTAAGAGAGTCATTTTACTTGCCAAAATCCCATGAATATATGCATACATATAAGGTCCGTGAATTCCTTCCTAAAACAGGCCATTTCCTCCCTGACAGTGATTATCCAGGCGGCCGTTCTTGCTGCGTTTCCATTTCAGACCCACTTCCTGTAAAATGTCTCACCACAAGAACTAGATCTGTATATAGAATTGAGAAATATCCACACACACACACACACACACACACACACACACACACACACACACACACACACACACACACACACACCTCAGTGTGTCACTGCTGTCGAGTTCAACCTGTAGAAAAAAATAAAAACTGCATTTAGTGTTTGCGTTGTTCATCACCATATCTGGAGCTGATGGAGGGATGAAGTGTAGACAGAAAGCTTTGGTGCAGCTTCATCCCTTATGAATACATAACAAGGCTGTGGTCTGATTGGTGAAATTGGACTCAAACCTCAGTGCTGGGTAGAATCGTTCCCGCAGATTATTGAGAAGGCAGAGTAGTGCTGAAGCTCATGGAAATTAGTTGTCGCTTATTACAATTTTCATAGTTTGTGTGGGAAAAAAAAACAAACAAAAAAAACACACAAAGACTTGGAAACTCGAGGAAGTTTAGTGGGTGGTGTTTAGGTCCTAGCAGTTTTGCTCAAGGCAGGTCTCACCCACCTCTCCACATAAAGCTGTCGTCATGTAACTACATAAACACGTCTCTACTGGTAGACCTTCCACAGGGACGATGAAACACATGCTTTTAGTGATGTTAATAAAGTTATGCCAGTCTCAAACTGAGCTATCGCTCATACTGTGTTTTATATATATATATATATATATATATATATATATATATATATATATATATATGTTTTAAATCTCATTTATAATTACATTATACATTTGAAATCTTTATAATTACATTATACATTTGAAGTCATGTTAAATATTGTATGTTGCATTAAAAAAGAAAGAAAGAATATCACTGCCTGCTAATATTATCCCTCCATAAAACAATTAAAAACTGACTAAATATAGAACTCATTCATTTCTTTATATAAATTCAATTCAGAATTGACTCATGCATATTTAGAACTGACTCATCTCACTTCAGAATTGTCTTAAATTCAGAAGTGCCTCAACTCTGTTCAGAACTGACTTAATTCAAATCAGAACTGACTCATCTCAATTCAGAACTGACTCATCAATTTAGAATCGCCTCAACTCAATTCAGAACTGACTCATTTAAATTCAGAAATGCCTCATATAAATTCAGAGCAGATTAATATAGATTTAGAACTGCCTCAACTCGATTCAGAACTGTCTCAATTCAAATCAGAACTAACTCAACTCAATTCAGAACTGACTCATTAATTTAGAATCAGCTCAACTCAATTCAGAACTGACTCATTTAAATTCAGAAATGCCTCATATAAATTCAGAGCAGATTAATATAGATTTAGAACTGCCTCAACTCGATTCAGAACTGTCTCAATTCAAATAATACTTACTCAACTCAATTCAGAACTGACTCATCTCAATTCAGAACTGACTCATTAATTTAGAATCAGCTCAACTCAATTCAGAACTGACTCATTTAAATTCAGAACTGATTAATATAGATTCAGAACTGCCTCAAATAAAGTCAGAACTGACTCATCAATTTAGAAGTGGCTCAACTCTGTTCAGAACTGCCTCATATACATTCAGAACTGACTAGTATTAATTCAGAGTTACTCAGCTTTCAAGGACTGACTGAATTAAATTCAGAACTGACTCATCCATTTAGAATTGGCTCAAATAAATTCATAACTGACTCATATCAATTCAGAACCGCCTCAACTTAATTCAGAACTGACTCAACTCAAATCAGAACTGACTCATATAAATTCAGAACTGACTCATTCATTTTGAATTGCCTAAAATAAATTAAGAACTTCCTCAATTTAATTGAGAACTGACTCAAATACATTCAGAACGACTCATACAGTATCACTTTAGAACTGCCTCAACTCAATTCAGAACTGATACATCTCCATTCAAACCTGCCTCAAATAAATGTAGAACTCATTCATGTCCTCAGTTCAGAACTGACTCATATCCACTTAGAATTGGCTAAAATAAACTCAAATCAGAACTGACTCAACCTAATTGAGAACTTAGTCATATAATTTCAGGACTGACAAATTAATTCAGGACTGACTTAAATTCAGAACTCACTCAGGTCCTCACATCGATCCAGAACTGATAAATTAATTCAGAACAGACCTATACCCATTCAGAATTGATTCATGTGAGTTTATAATTAAGTCAAATACATTATGAACTGACTCAGATCAATTCAGAGCTTACTCACATTAATTAAGAACCAATTCGAAGTAATTCAGAACCAGATTGAAACTGCCTCATGGCTTCATTTCGATTAAACACTGACTCAAGTCAAAAACGAAAAGCTAAGACCATTTCTTTTGCGTCCTTTATTTGAACACGATTCCTGTGCATGCATGCGTGCGTGTGTTCATGTGTGTGTGTGTGTGTGTGTGTGTGTAATGTATATGGCCTGCCTGACACTGGTGAACTCCATCGTTGGTAATGATGAGTACTCACACTGACCCTGTGCTGACCTTCAGCCTGACAAACCCAGGTCACGTTGCTAATGGCTAATAGCTAATGGCTAATCAATCCAGATGTAATTAAAGATACCGCAGTGAATAGTGAGGAATTGTAGTGTAAGGTCCTACAAAGAGGCTCAACCTAACATTAAATGTTAAATGATATTGATAAAATAATCAATTGATAATTTTCTCTGCCCAGTGTGTGAGGATTAATTTGTGAATTATATCATATCTCCAAGATCGTTGCTTCTCAGGCTTGGACCAGGGGTATGCTAATCAACACACTAGTGTGTTAGAAAGAGAACACACTCAAATACACATTAAAGGGATATTCTAGGATGCACTTTGTCTAACATTACTATAGATAACCCACTTTTTAGCCTTTATACGCTTTCACATGTCAAATATTACGAACACTGAAAGTTTTTTAGCTGAAGAAAAATGTTTGCTAATTTAAGCAAAACTCAAATATATGATTTTCAGAGAGCTTATTTGTGAAATATTAACATTTGTTGTAGCTTTAGTAAGAAAAAAAAATCAAATGATGCTAACGTTGAAAAAATATGTAATTTTATTATCATGCGTAAAATGCTCTTCTGCAGTATAATAAAGTATTTATGTAAAGTATTTATGTAAATAATAAAACACTCAGTGACATGAAGGTGTAATGAACCAGAGCTACTGTTGCATATTGCATATCCAGATGTTTTATTCCTCTTATACCACAACAATTCGACTCACTCACTCACTCACTCGTTGTGTTTACCAATATATATCTTGAAGGCCAGAGCCCAGGGCGCACACACACACTCAGGGCCATTTTGGGAACGGCCATTAGTCTAATCTGCATGTCTTTGGACTTTGGGAGGAAACCGAAGTACCTGGAGGAAACCCACCAAGCACAGGGAGAACTCCATTCACACGGACCCCGGGGTGGGAATCAAACCTGGACCTGCCAACCATTTTACAACTAGTTTAACTGTTTTTACATTTATGAAAGCATTACACTCTTTTTTTTTTAACATACGTCTAAGAATTCTCTAACAAGTATCTGTTCCTGCTGAAATACCGCTCAGATCATGCATTCTAACACTCGAGAAATTCCACGCTTCATTCTTTTTCCAGACGATCAGTTTCCGTGTCTGAACTGTAGCTTTAAATGCAAAATGAGCTACAGCCCCGCCCCATATGTCCCGCTGTGGACGTGCACTTTTCTAGCCCAAAAAAAACACAATGCAGGAAATGGGACTTCCTTGAAAACTCAATGCACAGGGGTCTAGCTGGAGGAGGAGCTATGCAAAGGAGCTATGATTTCTTGCCTTGGGAATGATGTCATGAGGTCCTGAATCTTGATCTCTGACACTGGAGACTCCTTTCTTAATGTTCAAAAACATGTGATTCTACATACATTCTCAACAATCACATGTTTTTAGTACAGGTTTTTGTAGAACCGTATTCAATGTTAATATAATCCTGTGATTTAGTGGTGCACCACAGTCAGAGCTGCTGCTCTAGAAAATGAATCAACACATTCCTATTAATAACCACAACACAAACAAATGGTCACATGGTTACATTTTTTCCCCCCATCATAGTGCATATAGTTATATAACTCTAACCTCTCCAGGGTACGAGCTGATAGCAGAGAAGTGACCCAGCTTCGGCGATATCTCCATAGCTTAAGGATAAAAGCAAAACCAGAACACACAAATGACCCACTGTGAGTCTGTGTGCCGCTGTCAGCTGTGATAAACACACCCCCTGCCGTCTACCCTGAGCTGAGTGTGTACTCTCCAGGAACGGCCGCCTCCCACGTCTGCGCTATTTATACCTACATTTATAAGTCACATGGCATCATCCTAAAGAGCCCAGTGACAAACATTTCATCAAGTCTTACTCAGAGGGTTATGCAGCAACATCTCTTATACAACAGTGTGGGCTATACAGCACTGCTAAAGCACTCTAAGCATAACGAAGATAGATAGATGTAATAAAACACTTAGTCTTATAGTCACATAGACTTACAGTACTCAACTTCCTGGTGTTGCTTTATAACCCTGATTCATTTCCTCTAACAGCACAATGCGTATGTTATTCCTTACTAATACATTCATATACAATTTTTCAAGATTCAAGAATTTTATTTGTCACATACATGGTTGTACAACAATAGTAAAATGCAATACGAACATACTCCAGTCTGTACAAAGAAAAGGGGTGGGGGGGGGAGGTTGTATGTATGTACAAAATAAAAATAGACAAAGGACAAATTGAAATAAATTTTATACAAAATGGTATAAATATAAAATTTGGAAGAATTTGGTTGTACAAAAGTGAAACCAGTGCAATGATATTAGAATATAAAGAATAAAGGTACAGATTATACAGTGCCTGGCCAAACAAAATGTCACAATTTCAGTGTGTTAAAAATATTGGGCTTTATTAAGCAAAGAAAATAACTAAGGAGATTTGAAATGACTGGAACTGGGTTAAGAACTTTTCAATACATTATATAATATATAAATCTGGAAGGACACGTCTGTGAAAGAAAAAACTTTCATGAATGGAGATCACTTAAACGCTTAGTGAAGTTGCATGGTAAAACAAACAAACAAACAAACAAACAAGCAGTAAAAACAGAGCTGTGTTGAATAGTGAAAGTGGGATTAATTCCACACACAAACACACACACACACACACACACACAATATGATGAGAACTCACAGGACTGGGACTAAACAGCTGCGTATCCATAATAAAACCAAAACTTCCATTAGCTTCGGAGCATAAAGGTTTAGACTTTGGAGCAATGGCAAAAGGTCATGTCCAGACTGAGCGATGGGCGTGTCAGGGTGAGAAGGGAAGCGCATGTAGCGATGCTCCCATCATGCATAGCGTCCACTGTACGACCCTCTGGAGACAGTGTTATGATCTGGGGTCGCTTCAGTCGCTCAGGTCGAGACTCAGCAACGTTTTGTGGCAATAAAATGAAGTCAGCCGACCACCTGAATGTACGGAATAACCAGTACGAGTTTAACTTCCCTGATGGTAATCCAGGAGCACCACGTTGTGTCGTGTACATGAAGGTTGAGGTGACTGAATTAAATCTTGTGTGTCTTTTTGTTTTGTTCAGGCAGTGCATCGGCTACAGTTAATCACATCGCACAAATCAAGAAAAATTGGACATTTTGGAGAAAGAAAAAATGTATGTATATATAAATATATGTTTCTAATATCAGCCTGACCCTGTATGTCAAAGTGACAAAGATGTTTGAAATATTTATTCAGCTCTTTGCATTTTCTGCCTCAATATATAATCTAATTCCTAATGTTTACATAAAAAGATGTTTTGCCTGAAGGCGGTGGGCTACAGAACACAACCGTGTGTTAAAGGAATAAACCCAGACAAATGAATGTTTAAGAGAAAGCGATTGAGGCTGTGGTTCCTTATTAGCCTTTACACACAGAGCCAGTCAATAAAATCCTGGCACTCTGTTATTCTTATCAATATTTAATGCCGAGGCGCTGAAAGGTCTCTCGTTTTGATCTCACCCAAGGCACTTCGATTTTTTTTTTTCCTTTCTGGAATGACAGGAAGCAAAAAAAAAAATAAAAATCATACAATTTATGCCGTGCCTCTAAACGAGGACTTTTATAAGAAATAAAGCCACATTGTATTTGATTCTGTGTCAACCCAGTCGTCGAAATGTTTCAAAACTCCTAAGGAGCAACACATTGATTTATACATGAAAAAAAAACAAACAGTTTGCAGCACATATTATTGTACATTATATTATATAGGATTGCGCAATGATAGGGAATATTTATATTTTCTGCATGTTAAAAAGGTGCACATGCCTAAATATTTTGCCAGGTTTGATTCGGTTATATCAGTGCCTCCTACAGTTTTGTCACACTGGATAAATCAGCCTTAAGTCTGCAGTTTAATGTCAGTAATATCTTATAAAATGTAGCAGCAAATTCAATCAAGGGGGAAAAAAGTGTTGCACACACAACCTCATCTTCTTCTTCTTTGTCTTTCGGTTGTTCCCTTTCATGTTTTCGCCACAGCGAATCATCTGCCTCCATCTAACCGTGTCCTCTATGTCCTCTTCTCTCTCGCCAACTAACTTCATGTCCTCTCTCACTGCATCCATTTGGTCTCCTCCAGACCTCCTGCCTGGCGGTTCCAACCTCCACAATCTCTTCACAATCTCTGCTCTGAACACGTCCAAACCACCTCAATCTGGCCTCTCTGACTTTAACTCCAGAACATCTAACATGGGTTGTTCCTTCTGATGGACTCATTCTCCATCCTTGTCCCTCCCAAAGAGAACCTCAACATCTTCATCTCTGCTCCCTCCAGCTCTGCCTCCTGCCTTTTTCTTCAGTGCCACTTTTTCTAAGCCGTAGAGCATCGCTGGTCTCACCACTGTCTTGTACACCACTGATACTCGTTTATCGCACGACCTTTTCACCTGAGGCTTTTCTCCACCCGTTCCAACCTGCCTGGACACGCCTTCTCTGGACCGTTGACCCTAATTAATGTCCTGCACCTTCTTCACCTCTGCTCCCTGTAGCCTCACCGTTCCACTTAGGTTCCTCTCATTCGCACACGTGTATTCTGTATTGCTGCGGCGTTCCAGAGCGTACAGTACCTCCACCCAGAGTAAGGGAAAGAGGGATAAACTGATGTGTATTGATTTGGATCTCAGACAGAAGATTGCACTACAACCCAACACTACAGTATCTCACACGGCCTCGTTCCGGAAATATACATGGTGCTCGAACAGCATCCAAACCACAGCATGTCCTGTTTCACAGAGCGTATGGAGGACATGGTTTCAACATTCTCCGAAAAATCCACTAATAGCATTTAATTCACTCACAGCACCATAGTCAGAGATTTCATGCAAAGCTGTTAGTTTCACTTCACTAATCACATTATTATTATTATTATTTTTTCCAATTTAAAGCGTCTAAGACAAGATTATACTGTATAGGAGTTTTTATCATAGACAGCTTGAAGAAGAATAATTGGCCAAAGTGAGACAAAGTGAAAATGGAATTTATCTTCCAAACTGCTGATTAGATTAGATGATAAAAAAAAAAAGATGAGATGATTATCTAGCATTTACTACGTTCTGGTGGCTCAGAAACCTAGCTGACAAGGCTACAATGTGCTAGACATGCTAGCCAGCATCATGAACGAACATGTTGGTTGATATTGAAGTCAATTGCTATGAGAAGCGTTCAAGTCAAACTGGGTCTTATGCTGAAATTTCTGGTGAATGATTGACATTTAAGTTAAATTAAGCCTTTATTTTAGTGTAAAATATCTTTAGTGAGGCGGCACGGTGGTGTAGTGGTTAGCACTGTCGCCTTGCACCTCCAGGGTCCGGGTTCGATCCCCGGCCAGGCTCGATTCCCGTCTCTGTGTGCATGGAGTTTGCATGTTCTCCCCGTGCTTGGTGGGTTTCCTCCGGGTTCTCCGGTTTCCTCCCACAGTCCAAAGACATGTAGGTGAGGCTAATTGGCGTTCACAAATTGCCCGTATGTGTGAATGAGTGTGTAAGTGTGTGTATGTCTGTGTGCCCTGCGATGGATTGGCACTCCTGGGATAGGCTTCAGGCCCCCCGTGACCCTGAATACAGGATTAAGCGGTATAGATGATGAGTGAGTGAGTGATATCTTTAGTGGGTTAAGGGCCTTGCTCAAGGGCCCAACAGTGGCAACCTGGTGGAGCTGGGCCAATTTTCCACTCAGTCACTCAGTGCCTTAGCTCTTAAATTCCCATACTGGAGGTCACCTGGGTGAAAACCAGTAATCCTAACCCGCTAGACCATATGGGAGCTCAATTTACAGAAGACTTCAAGATCAGTATGGTGAAATATCTGAAAAGCAGGCAGTCGTTCTCGTGAACATTCAGCGAGTGGAACACCTGATCCTTGAAAATCGGTTAACTTGTCACCGGCTTGCTGGAGAGGCATCTGTGTGTACTGTACACACAATCATTCAGCAACGCCAGTTGCACGTTACAGGAGGTCGACTAGGAGTTGTTGTCACGTCCCCTGTACTGTACAGTCCTGACCTCGCTTTAAGCCATTTCCACAATGTTTGGGCCATTAAAGGAGTTCCTGGGAGGCCGGTGTTTCAGATGTGAATCAGACAGGCCATGGATCCGATGCTATCCAAGGCCCAGTGAAACACTGGGATGAGTGCATTAGTGTAGCAGGAGATTATATAGAGAAATAAAGGGAGATTTCAACTCTCAGAACTGTGTATCCGCTATTCTGTACAATCAAACGTCCCGCTTTGATTTGAACGCCTTTTGTTGATGCCAATTTTTGCTTTTTGATATACACTTGCAATTCAGCTCCTCGCTGTTACACTACAAAATGTGGAAAATGTCAAAGGGGTGAATACTTTGGCAATCCACTTCAAGACACAGGCGAAAAATCGGGACAGATAAAGACGAGGATCGACCAAGTGCTGTTGTCTCTTCAGCCTTCCGTCTCCTCCCCAGACGTCCTCACACGCGGTTATTGAAGCCGGTGGTAATTTTTGTAATCTTCACTCCACTTTAAGCGCCGAGGATGAAAAGGAAGCACAGATATTTTGTCTTTATCTCTCTCCAGGGGACGCGGGGATCGTGAGAATGTGAAGATTAACGCCGCGCTGTCGTTCCAGATTCGGACGCCGAGCGTCTGAGCTCCGCTGGGAAACCTGTTAACGTCAGCGCCGACGATGCCGTAAACTTTTTCGGGCTAATAAACAGGACGTGACGGGGGGATTTACCGGCGATGTATTTCACTCAGGAGCAGCGTGTGTCCTCTCGGCTCGGAGTCCTGAATCGATGGGAACGCGGAGGAGGAGTGATGGACGTGGAGGAAGAACGTGTCGACTCACGGCTCTGGGTTTTCTTATACACGCGCACGGACGAAGTGAAATGTTTAACATGGATGCTCGACTGGGCTGAAAAGCATTGATTGATTTTTTTGTTTTTTGTTGTTGTTGTTTGTTTGTGTATAACAAAGACCTGAGCTGTGAGTCAATAAACACCAGTGAGCATTCTTAACAGAATATAAACAAACAAACAAACAAACAAACAAACAAACATGTCATTCGTTATTTAAAAAGTCATTATAATCGCTGGGGTTTACAAGAAAGAAACCATGTCTGGAACATTCTGTTATGGAAAAGTAATCAACTTCCAGATTCTAACAGCAATTCCAGTTCAGCCCGCCACCCTGTTGTTGATGATTTTACCTCGACAGCACCACACTGAGTGTTTTTATTGTTTTTCAGAGCGACGTAATGACATTTCTGGGTAAGCAAGAGCTAACTTGCCTTTTGAACCCACCTCCAATCAACCAGTGTTATTAAACAATGCCACGTTTTACACACATTTCAGTGGCTATGCCTGTCCACACAAGTCTACACACACTCACCCCTCCAGTATCACTGAACTCGGTACAACATTTTTCCCAATGGTCCATCATGATCACTGGTCCCGCGGGAGCCTGCGCTAATCAGTTGCTAATCCAGACCAGAGCGCAGGTCGTTCTACTGACTCCAGACCTCATGATGCGTATTGCACCCGCGGGGAATCAGGCGTGCAAACACCAGGCCGTGGAGCAACAGCGGATATAAAGGGCTCGGCCCCGGCGAGGGGACGGGGAGGGGACGGAGGGGGGACGGGGAGGGGAGGGGGGCAGGAGGGGGGTTGACAGATCGATATCTGCTTCATTGATTCACTTCTCTGAATGTAAAGCAGGCGACGGGTGCAGCGGTTTCACGCAGGCGAGCGCCGGTGGAGGTTTGATGAGAGAGGCTGATTACCAGAAGATAAAGCGAAAATACAAGCATGTGTCTGTATCATGCTTCATGTTTGAGTTTAGGACAGAGGTCGTGGAGTTCAAAACGACTGTGTGTTATTAGAACGACTAAAACGGCAACATCTCATTAAAATCATGAACAAATCAGGGAAAGACAAAGGCGGAATTCTTCCAATTATCCATGAAATACTGAAACACAAATTAACAACCATGTAATCCCATAGACATCGCATTTTTTTTCCTTTTTCTTTTCTTTTCTTTCCTCATGATTATGACATTTGAACTCTAGGTCTAGTCCTAGAGTAGACTAATACAGTAGACTAATGATTTCACCAATCTTTCATTAATCTCTTATTATTATTATTATTATTATTATTATTATTATTATTATTAAAGTTCTTAGTTCATTTAAACATTTATAATAGTTACAGGACTTTTGACAAATTCTCTTAGGCTATTCATTCTCAAAGGCTATGAGGTCATAATAAGTGAAGTTCCAGCCTCGCATACTGGAATGGACCATCAAAACCACAAAATCTGTTCAGCCTGAGTTCATGCGGTTACCTAACACATAGATAAGGTTTGCCATACAGTAGAAGTGTTATAACCCTACATAGTGAGCTCTATGATTGATAAAACTCAAACTCCTAGCTGAGATTTTGTCTGCAGAAATGTTTAGCAGGAATTAAAATCATAGTTTAAGCACAGACTGTACACAGAGGTGGGAATCGAACCTGGATCTTGGAGGTGCAAGGCGACAGTGCTATCCACTACACCACCGCTAGTCACAATAAACTCATCACCGACTCCATAAAATCTTTATTTTTTTATTTTTTATTTTTTATTGTTGAGTAAAATTTATCACATGCAGATTTTAATGAAGTGTCAATCTAAAGGTCAGAGGTCAGGCAGATCTGAAGGTGCTATGAGGAATAATGAATGCTTCAAAGACATGTTTTTTTTTTCTCCACACACACTTGCAATAATGAGATGATGGCAGATTAATGAGCAGGAGTGTTTCGTGTTTGTTCTGTTTTTTTATTTTCTGTGACGCCTTCTGTGTTTTTTTTTCTCATTTTTTTTCTTTCAATGATACAAAAAAAATCTAATGTTTTATATTGAATTGCTCACCTGCTTAGCATTAACATGCTGCTTAGCTACAGTAGCTTCTTCATATGCATTCTTGTGCATAACATATGATTTTTATCCTTGTCAAATATTTGAAAAAAATTCAAATGAAGCTAAATTTGGGCAAAAGTTTGCACACCCCTAACTCCAACTCATTTAGAATTACAATTGGGAAAAAATACCCCTCTATCAAAAACATTCTTACTGTACCAACCCACAAAAAACTTGGATATCTGTAGTCAAGTGCAAAAGTTTTCACACCCCATCATTTTATACGTTATCCAAAGTTATACGAAAATGTAACTTTATATAATCGTTTTTACAATTTATGCAGTAAATTAAATGTCTTCATTTTATGTAGGGGTGCAAAAACTTTTCCACTCAACTGTAATTGTGTGACAGGTGTATGAATCTGAGCCAATACAGCACTGACAAAATATCATAAACATATATACATATAAAAATGGTTATCGTAAAAAATGTGCTATATGAGTTGTGTATCCTCATGAACTCCTCCCTTATGAAGTTTGTTCCATGCAAGCAGAAACCAAAGTCTCTGTTCTTTTATTGAATAATTGTTTGGAAAAATTATGAACAAGGTGTTTGTAAGCAGTTTATGATGCAAAACCATAAAACCGTCATACAAACCCCATGCTGCAGTGAGACTCATCTGGATGTACAGTAGTGTGTACATTATCCATTATCCTGTTTCCTCTCACCACTGAGTGATGCTACGCAGGCCGGAGTCGCGGAGTCGCGGAGTCGCGGGGGTCGATGTGCAGAAACAGGATGGTTAGTTAATAAGAGGAATGAAGTGTGCGTGTGTGTGTGTAGTGTAATGACCATGTGATGGGAAGTGATCAGTGAATTCTGAATACATCATCTGCTGATTAATGCCGCACTGCAGGGATGGTTTCTTTCCTGGCCTGGGTTTTCTTTTTTTTTTTCTTCCCACTGCAGGGAAGACGTGATGAATCCCATGACGGCGTGAGAGCTTATGCTGGATCTGGGACTGGGACTTGGAAGCCAGAGAGAGTCAGTGGAGGACGGATGGAGGTTTCTGAGCCCGTGGTGTTGAACAGCAGATGGAAAGTTGGGGGTGTTACAGGCAAAAAAAAGAGTCACATTTGTTTTAGTGTGAAGCAGACTGTTCTAAAATCTCTAAAATCCCTTAAAAAGATTTTAAACAAGAAGGACTCGATGCCAGGATCGTCCATGAGGACGCCTCCGTCGCCAACCAGACTAATCCTTTTTCTCATAATGTGTGTGTGTGTGTGTGACTGAAATAGCCTTCAGATATGCTTCAAATCGGTAGGGCTTTACTTTTCCAGATATTTGACCTTGCCGTGACCTTGACCCTGGTTGAATCAGTTCCAAAATTCGATCAGTTTATCTGCTGGTTATAATATAATTCTCATATGAAACGTATACACGTGTTCTTGAAATATGAAAACATGTTCTTGTAATAAGTAAGTAAGTAAGTAAGTAAGTAAATAAATAAATAAATAAATAAATAATACTCAGATCCATGAACACTGGAGGCTCCTTCCACAGACATTAATTAAACAAAAACCACAGCTTGTCAAGTTGCTGTAAAGCTCCTCTGGTTTACCTCTAATACAAAGCGCTGACACCCCCATAAATAAGCTGATACCATAGAAACAATAAAGTATTTGAATATTAACCTGTGATTGGATGCTGTCAGTACTGCAGATATAGAGAACTAATCAACATCTCCTGACCAATCAGAACTCAGGATTCAGCAGTGTTGTATATTTGTATTTGTATATTTGTATAAGCGCAAATATTTTACTAATTAAGAAAAAAGAAAAACAACGTGGTGGTGTACGTTTACTGAAGAAATAAGTGTGATGATTTGAAAACACTTTTCTCTCTAAGGTTTGATGAATTAATAATACGATTATGAACATTGAATTGCAGAAATATCATTTGATGATATTAAAATGAAGGTAAAATAGAGTGATATTATAAACGCTTGAGAGCATGTACATGTGAGCAGAGCTGCTGATACGCTGGACACGTGCACCCACACACACACACACACACATACGCACACACATACGCACACATGCTCACACACATGCTTCTGCTCCCCAGCAACTGGAAATTGAATTAAATCTCCTGGACCTGATTGCGGATCTGATTAAAGTGGTCTCTGAGAGGCCAGAGCCGGCGTTTTACAGGAGCGCACCTGGCACTGAGGGATAATTACTCGCTCAAACCACAAAACCTTTTAGCCTCTAAAGACCTGGCGTTTACGTCTGTCACTGAGTTTACCTGCTGAGGTTATTTACTTACACCGCAGCCCGCGCTCTTACACTCTTATTTCATTTCAGCATGTTCTTAGTATTAATGCGTCATGCTGTAATCGAGTTCAAGCACACACTGCAGTTAGACAGGAAGGAGAAACACATAAAGCAAATGAACAGTGTGTGTGTGTGTGTGTGCCTTATTTCTCATCAGCCTGTATGCATTTTTCTTTACATTGTAGAACAGAGGACTTTGATTATACACACAGATTCTGGGCTCATTAGGATCCTCACACACACTGAGCAGTGATGCAGACGGTCTCTTCACTTGCCGTAGCATTTTTATCTCCCTGGAAACTCTGTGGCTGCTGGAGTCGACCTTACTTAGCCCGTTTTGTTAATACACTCTGTTCATACCCTGTTTATACTCTGCTTATGCACTCTGTTTATACACCCCACTAATACACACCATGTATACACTGTGGGTACACTCCATTTATACACTCCATTTATACACTCCGTTTATACACTCCGTTTATTCACTGTTTATACACTCTGTTTATACACTCTGTTTATACACTTTGTTTATTCACTGTTTATACACTCCATTTATACACTCCATTTATTCACTGTTAATTCACTCTGTGTATACACTCTGTTTATTCACTGTTTACACACTCTGTTTATTCACTGTTTACACACTCTGTTTATTCACTGTTTACACACTCTGTTTATTCACTGTTTACACACTCTGTTTATTCACTGTTTATTCACTCTGTGTATACACTCTGTTTATTCACTGTTTACACACTCTGTTTATACACTCTGTTTATACACTCTGTTTATACTGTACACTCTGTTCATTCACTGATTATATACTCTGTTTATACACTCTATTTATACACTTTGTTTATTCACTGTTTACACACTCTGTTTATACACTCTGTTTATACACTCTGTTTATACTGTACACTCTGTTTATACACTCTGTTTATACTGTACACTCTGTTTATACACTCTATTTATACACTCTGTTTATTCACTGTTTACACACTCTGTTTATACTGTACACTCTGTTTATACACTCAGTTTATACTGTACACTCTGTTTATACACTCAGTTTATACTGTACACTCTGTTTATACACTCAGTTTATACTGTACACTCTGTTTATACACTCAGTTTATACTTTACACTCTGTTTATACACTCCGTTTATCACACTCTGTTTATACACTCTGTTTATACACTCTGTTTATACACTCTGTTTATACACTCTGTTTTACACTCTGTTTATACACTCTGTTTATACACTCTGTTTATACTGTACACTCTGTTTATACACTCTGTTTATACTGTACACTCTGTTTATACACTCCATTTACACACTCTGTTTATACACTCTGTTTATACACTCTGTTTATACACTCTGTTTATACTGTACACTCTGTTTATACACTCCATTTACACACTCTGTTTATACACTCTGTTTATACTGTACACTCTGTTTATACACTCTGTTTATACTG
>JAAGKR010011415.1:0-19476 GCA_011419295.1 Clarias macrocephalus
TCCCTTAATCCCTCTTTCTGTCTCACTCTTATTCTATTCACTCAGGTCCTCTCTTTGTCTCACTTTCGCTGTATTCCCTCGGGTCTTTTCTAACAAGAACTGAGAAGCTATGCTTCAGTGCTCCAAATGGCCTACTACCTAATTTATTTTCAAATGATAGGCCTGATGGAGAGATTAGATAGATAGACAGAGAGAGACAGAGAGACAGAGAGGTAGAGAGAGAGAGAGATTGGAAGGTGGTGTAGGGGTAAATCATATGGTCTCATTAAATCTATGTATGTAGAAAACAAGCAGTGAATAAAACTTCCAGTAACCAAATTGCCTCTCTCAGTGGTGTGGACTGAAACACAGCTACTGTTTTACATGGTTCATACTGTTCTTCATGGTCTTACAGGGTTTTCTGTTGTGTTAAATCATCATAAGGTTACACAGGCACGCCACAAACACTGCGTATGCTAACACAGTGAAACATGCAGGGGTACCTGGCCCTAAATACACAGTATAGTGTGGCAGATTATGACAGGTCCAAAACTGAGTGACTTCTAGACAAAGTACCGTCTCAGTGAGCACCAACTGGCCTCTGAGATTAATGACACAGACAGTCCTTCTGCCCTGAGAGAAGAGACCCTGCCAGCAGTGCAGCTTAAATCAAATAAAGACAGAAATGCAATTCTTCACTTATTGCACAAAATATGATGATGTCCATACGGATTTCTGATATTTAACAGCCACTCTGGTGGCATGAAATTGTACTACCTACATGCAAAACATGCCTGCACTATGTCAATTGAAAATGTCCTCTCTTTTGGACGTTTCTGAAACACGATCAACCTGTAAATACATTTCATTACTAACCACACAAAGGTGTAGCAACATCCTCATTACCTGCTCAATCTACGTCACCCTTCTTTCCAGTTTCAGTTAGCGATTGACCACACCCTGATTGCCACAGTGATGATATGCAGTATCCCTCTGTTCATACTTTTAGGTATTCTAGGGGTAGAGATTAACCCTGGTCCAGCTCCTCCGAAGTGAATGTGGAGATTGACCATGATTCAGTGATCCTAACTACAAAAATCCAGGAGGTGGAGCTCAACCATTGTCCAGCACCTCCTAACTACAAAATACTATAAGGTGGTGATCGACCATAGTCCAGCATCTTCTAACTACAAGCACCTCCTACTATAAAAGTACAGGAACTGGACACTGTCCCTCATCCAGTTCTTCCTAACAACAGATATTCAGGGGCTGGAGATTGACCATAAGCCAGATCATCCCACTTATAAAAGTCCAGGTGGTGGAGACTGATCCTGGGCCAGGTCCTATTATCTGCAAAAGTCCAGGAGGTGGAGATCGAATCTGATCCAGCTCCTCCTAATTACAAAGGTATAGGAGGTGGAGATCTGACATGATCCAGCTCCTCTTAATCATAACAGCCCAGGAGCAGAAGATTGACCCCCAATCCAGCTCCTCTTACCTGGAAAAGTCCAGGAGGTAGATACAACATTATGTGTTTTAGGCCCTAAATACACAGTATAATGTGGCAGATTATGACAAGTCCAAAACTGAGAGACTCCTAGACAAAAGTCCAAGAGGTGGAATTGAACCTAATCCAACTCTTCCTAAAACCAACTCCTAACCAATGACATGGTCTAGGAAGAGTTGGATTAGGTTCAATTCCACCTCTTGGACTTTTGGTTCTTGTTTTTTCCAAAGAAGGTGCTCAAATGTTTTGGCAAGGATATCATCCTGGGTAATAAATCCTGTAAGGGCAATGTAAGATTTCTGCTAAGGAATAACTTTACTAAAAGCCCTAGTAAACCTGCAACATACAAGTGAAGTAAAGAGCCTAAAAGGTATTTCATACATCATAAACACAAACATGGGGAAACATATGGCTTATAAAATCATTGATACAAAATCACAAGCCTGCAGTTTTTCTAATAACAGATGCCAAACGCTGCCAGGCAATTCATCATGTTCATCCACAGAGCAGTAATGCCATTTTATCTAAATAAGATTAAACAGTGTGCTGCGGTTTTTGTGGAAATGGCATCGTGATGTTCATCTATCTACTGTACATTATATTTCCCGAAAAGGATTGACACAGGCAGTCCAGATGAACTAGATCATTTTAAAATATTCTATCTATTCTAAAATATTTTTTAAACATGTCCACTAACATCACATGGGGTACGCAATAATAGATTATAAACTTAAAGTGCTAAATCCTTCTGTCATGTGACAGCTAATCAAGCTGTGTTTCAATTCAGTGTTTAATCCTAAAGGGTTGACGCTCTCAGCGAACCTTAAAGATTGTAATAAAGTAACTTTGAACAAAAATACAAGTTCTAAGCTTTCAGAAAGCTGACAGCCAGTTTCTTATGATGCACAATATTTCTACATCTGTATTCGGACTTCTTTATTAGAAGAAATGTTTGATAACACTGCAAACACTGTACAGTGCAAAAGTTTGCATGCCTAATCCAGTGGTGCTGGAAAGGGAGATTGGGGGTAAGTAAGGATTATTCCTAGGACCCCTGAGTGACACGGGCGCTTAGAAATGCTATGACAATTGAAAAGGGTCAGCTTCATTAAAGGTTGGGTGTCCAGTATATCAAGTTGTCAATAGGCACAGAATTTCTACCAGAGCCCATGCATATACAGTACAGACCAAAAGTCTGGACACACCTTCTCATTCAAAGAGTTTGAATTTGTATTATGGCAAGAAAAAAGCAGCTAAGTAAAGAGAAAATCGAGTGTCCATCATTACTTTAAGAAATGAAGGTCAGTCAGTCCGAAAAATTGGGAAAACTTTGAAAGTGTCCCAAGTGCAGTCACAAAAACCATCAAGCGCTACAAAGAAACTGGCTCACATGCGGACCGGCCCAGGAAAGGAAGACCGAGAGTCGCCTCTGCTGCGGAGGAGAAGTTCATCCGAGTCACCAGCCTCAGAAATCGCAGGTTAACAGCAGCTCAGATCAGAGAGCAGGTCAATGCCACACAGAGTTCTAGCAGCAGACACGTCTCTAGAACAACTGTTAAGAGGAGACTGTGTGAATCAGGCCTTCATGGTAGAAGATCTGCTAGGAAACCACTGCTAAGGACAGGCAACAAGCAGAAGAGACGCGTTTGGGCTAAAGAACACAATAAAGAACACAATAAAGAAAACTGGCTGAATGAGAAGGGGTGTCCAAACTTTTGGTCTGTACTGTGTATACACTGCATGTAGTACTGTGCAAAAGTCATAGGCACCCTATGTTTTTCTTTGTACATGATATACATGCTTCTATTACTATATCTTCATTACTAAGTCAGTACAAAAACAATCTTTGATTTTCAAACATGAGTATTCCAGAAAAAAATAATAAAAATCTGTAGGCACACAAGGCTCAGACATGCCCATGGGGACCAAACGCCAGCCCATCTCACCTGATCCCACAGAAAGGCACCAGAACATCCAGTGCACCACATCCCACTGCATACTGGGCCCAGCTGGGTAAGAGCCCATGCCCACCACCCTGGTGTCCAAACTCCCCAGATATTATTCCGCTTCTTCCCCAGTGCCACTCTGAGCCTCTGAGGACATTGTTCCAGAAGTCTTATGTTTTTTTTTTCAGATGCAGTTTTGCAAACCTCAGACATGCTTCCATTTTAATTTTTTAGACAGAAGACACTTCCTCCTGGTAACCCTTTCAAAGAAACTGTACCTGTTCAGTCTTCTTCTAATTGTACTCTTCCATGGTGGCACAAGGGGAACCTACACAATACTGGGCATAATGTCGTAATGTTGTAATGTTATGTCTGATCAGTGTATTACAATGAAATTGTTGGACATTACTGAATGAAATATTAATCCCACTAATAAATGTTAATAATGGTAATTAATTAATGACATTAAGAAGGTTCAATAGTACAGTTTTATTTAAAATTAAAAAAAGTTAGCATGTCGCAGAGTTAGAATAATACATATATGTGTGTGTGTACTGTATATTGTCTGACATTTTGTTATGCGATGGATATACATCAATGCCTTGTTCCAGACAAACAACAACACTTTATACAGTTCTGATATGACATGAAGATACATTGATCCTTCTTAGACATCACCGTCTCTCGCTCTGTACATGACACGGCCGAGAGGGCAGATAAGACCCATATTTACATTCATGCAGTATTTTCATGACCCAACGTTTTGTACACTATAATACATGTTTGTGTTCAGTAGGTTGGAGCAGATGATGGACTGTGAGATGGAGCGGGTTTAGAGAGCGGGAGCGTATGGCCGGTCGTTTACATCAGATAAACAGCTCACTTTAAACCCCCGAGTGATTCACCGCCGTGTAGGAGCGGTACATCTCCACCATTACATCACATCTTTGGATTTGTAAATGTACTCAGATCCAGCAGGAGCGATATAAACAACGTGATCCAGGAAAAAAAAAAAAGAACATTATGAATGTTATTGAGAAAAGATAGAACACATAGATTAGTGAGTGCAAAATCTAAAAAGAAATAAAAATATTTTGCCTTCGTTTTCATCTTTTACAGGATTTTAACAATTATTTATGTTTAGATTAGTTTTATTGTCTAACATAATAAGACCATTGTGACTATTTTAATAAGCAAAGCCTAACAAGACAGTTGATCCATGAGCTTAACTAAGCTGAAGCACTCAAACATGTTTTCTTTGAAAGCTCTGAACAATCGACTTTTTGAGTTTGTTTTTCAGATTGCTGCATTCGCTGCATAAATACACGCGTAAAAACGTCTTTTTGTCCATGAGCTGTTACTAGCTGGTTAACATTACGCTGCTGGTTTGTTTATAATATTGTAGGCTGGTAACAATAGAAATATTAATAATTAAACAATATCACACTCCAGGTCAGGCTGTTGTACTGAATATCAGCACGGCCACGACGCGGTTGAAGGCACGAGGGCGCAGCCCGGGTACTGGAGATGTCAGAAACGTGCTGATATTCAGTACAGCAGCACGACCTCGAGTGCAATACTGCTTTTATAAAACAGTTCCACAAACACCATTGATTAACATCAGATTATAATTAGTTTCTTTATTTAACCAGTAATTTTACTCCGCCCACACATATCTTCACCTGGCCGAACTAACTCACTGCGACTGGAGACTGACAGTTAGCGAGCGAAAGTTAGTTAGCTTTAAATTATTACTGAAAACCATGGAGGTGGCGTCCTACCACTTTTTACTTTACTTTATATTTGCACTTATTCCACTTTAGAATATCAAGCTCTGTTAACTTCCAGGTTCAAGGGTCAAATCCCAAATAGCAATAAATGGAAAGCTAGTGCGCTATGTATGGTGTACAATCCCTTGTTGCACACACCAAGTAGTGCCCTTGATCAGGGGTTAGGGAGGGATTTGGGAAGCTACTTAGCTTTGTAGCCGTAAATAAAAGAACACAGTGGGTCCTGGGGAAATTCCGGAAAGATGTGGGTTTTGTCAGGCAGCTGCTCTCTCCTCAGTACTGCGCACCGTACACACCTACTCTCACCCACGCTGAGACCCACAGTTAGTGTCTGGGACGCCCAGTCATACATATAGTTGCACATCCCAGTGCTTTTATTGTCTATTATCACCATTTCTCAAATGCCTCTCATCCCACCTGATTACTCAGATTGAACTGATGCTGTTGAATTTCCATGCGTTCGCTTGTTTGCCTGTAGATCCATACTTTTGGGCCTGTATAAATATTTTTTTATCATATTAACCCATTAAGAATCCCTCTTTTGAAGAGTGTATTGTATGGATTAATTGGTTAAGCGTGTGAGCTGTTCAACATTTAGCTAAACTTTCATGAGCGCAGGGTCGCCGGTGACATGGTGCAGCTGGAGCAGACAGGGTCATGGGCCTCACTCAAAGGCTCTTATCCTCCTAAAAGTTTTAAAATGCGTCCTGACAGGGAAACTCTCTGCAGGAAGAAAGAAAGAAAGAAAGGTTTCTACATCCGATCTGTTTTAAAGTGATATTTAGGAGACAATAAGCATAATCAAATCTAAATAAAATGTCAGAATTTTCTTAAAACTGTTCATAGATTTGTGAATTTCTTTGTCAGTTCTGCAACCATTTCTGAATAATCACTTTTTTTTTCTGATTTCTGTTTATTTCTGTTATTCTCCTCGTCAGGGAAAGCTAATGTTTTTCTGTTCTATGTTGTGTAAGATCTGTTTTTCTGACCCCCGCTGACTTTCCAGGGGCATGCGGTTTCACAGGACCATCCTCAGACAAAGACTTTAGTCATACACACCATTCAAGTAACGTTGAGGATAAAACAAATATCCAGTAACAAATCTTTCAAAAATAAACAAAGAGGGATACAAACTTTTGCACTCCTTTGTAAGAAGGAAATGATTGTAATGTAATTAGTAGCTTATATGTAGTGTTACAGGTGTCAGTGGTCACGTCTCTCTTATGGAATGACTGTTGAGCAGCACTAATAAAACACTTGATATCATTGTTTACAGTTTAACTCTGGTTCATATTCCCTCATTATTTTCACTTACAATGTCAAAGTTATGATAAAATTATGTGATAACTAATCAGATGTTGGCACAAATTTCCACTCTGCTGTGTACTTCCCCTTTTCTTAAATAATTAAATTGTATTATTTAATTGAAATATCTTTCTTGTTCATTCATTTTGAAGCTTTATATATAATTAAATTAACTATATAGTTAATTTAATTACATTTTTTATCTTTACATAAACAATGGTTCAATTAAATTAACTTTCCTTAAAACAATAAAACAAACTAAAACAAAAACATTTGTAATCTTTTGCAAAACAACAAACAAGCAAAAAATTAAAATAAAAAACAACTGAAAAACAAACGAAAACAAACAAATAAATATGTAAACAAACAAATTAAAAACATAAACCAAATAAAAAAATCCCAACACAGAAAATAAAACAAATAAAACAAATAAATACACGGATGAAATAAAAAACAAGAATTAAAACCATCCCTTCTCCTCCAGAAAAAAAAACTGAAATAAAACAAAATAACCAAAATACAAGAATAAAATCTAAGCTAAAATCAAGCAAAGAACACAGAAAAAAAAAGTCAATAATAATTAAAATCTGAAAAAAATTACCTTGTCCTTTTGGTGTTCTTAAAGGTGCATTAATAATGAAATAATGAAATAACAGTCCTTGTGTTTATGAATATGTGACGTGTATTCCAGCTTCCATTACACACGTAGAGCCGCACTATTCGAGCACGTTAGCCAACGTCAGACCGACTAGCAGCAGCGGATTATGCTAACGCTGTGTTTTAATATCATGAACATGCACCAATAATGTTTCTATTCCTTTCCAGTTGCATAGTCATACAAATAAAAAAGCAACCTGTTTCCCCATCAAATTCCGCTTTAGCTTTCATCCGCATCCATGTGATCGATACAGCCGACTTTATTTACAGCAGAGGAACCAGCAGGGGGAGACAGAGAGAGCGAGAGAGAGAGGACGTCCAGAGGCGTCGGTGCATTCGGTACAAAGTGCATGCGTGGGGTTTGTTAAGAGTTTTACCGGTTTAATGTCTCGTGAAAGGTCTGACGGCTTCACCGTCCAACAGAACAATGAGTCTCAAGGCTCCGCACGTCCTTCACACGTCCTTCACACGTCCTTCATACGTCCTCTCTGCCTTTGTGTTCCGTCACATGTCAATCATAAAGCAGCATTTTTTATCGTTTATGTTGTTTTTTTTAAAGACATTGAATAAAGCCATAGTTCAAGGCTCCATCAATCCTCCTCTTTATATCATTTCTCCGTCTCCGAAGATCTTTCAGCTCTTGTTTATAATGGAGCGTCAGTGTTTTTCCTCTGGCTGCTATACTCCAGTGCTGTTGGTCTCCAGCGCTGTCTGCTTGCAGCGAGAGCTCATGGCGTATTCCCCTCGGCTGGTGCCGTTCTCCTCTTTCCTCAGAGGTTTCCTGTGCACAAGAGGAAAACTATTATGATTAAAAACAACAACAACAACAACAACAACAACAACAACAACAACAACAACAACAGTGATATCCACAACCCAATCTCTGCATGATAAACCCAGACTGTGATCTAGACACCGGGCCGAGAAAGTTTATTATTTATTAAGATTATTTTTATGCATCTAAATATTGTAGCGTATCTGACAAACGGTATATTCAGATAGATCAAAAATAGCAATAATCAGAGTTACCAAAGCTTTTAACACTTCATGTACTCATGTGAATATATTGATAAACACTGTTCAACACATGTACATTTAGCCACGCCCACAAAACTTGCTAAACAGCAAAAGAGCGCCTCCTACATGTGGCCGTGTGTAAAATCTTCCAGTAATGCAGATCAGCCACTGCAGCGACGTGATGACTATTAAACTTTACCAAACCAACTTACTTTAATGGTGTGCCATTATTTTTGCACAGATCAGGAGAAGGAAAAAAAATCCTAATTGTCTTGATTTATTGTCTTTAGTTTGCAGGAACTGGTTGAGAATTCTATGATTTCCGAATTATACAAGACTCGAGGCTCACTGCAGGTCCTGATATGGAAATGAAGAATCATATATGATGCGTTTTCCTAAATACAACGTTTCCTGTTTAAACTCTTCTTCATATCATTTACAAATCAACTAGTGCATATCCAGATGCATTTTTGTAATAAGAATAGTGAAACTGAACTCATTTGTTCAATAACCTGAGCAAATGCAGCTTCCCGTCTGAACGAGCTGCCACTCCTAATTTCGGCGCCGAGGCGAGGACGAGGAAAACAACCTGACCTTTCCAAAGGCTGCATCGACTGCATGATGGTCCTCTGAGATGTGTCTGGAGGCTGGGGCTAATCTCATAAACGCGACCTGAGCTCATTAAAACAGCCTGCTTGTTGCAGGTAAACACACATCATGCCTATAACGTGGATGAAGCCTCGCCTTTGCTGACTTATTCCGAAAAAGCTAGACAGGAGTTTTCTCTGTACTTGACACACACAGGCTGTCCAGGCTCAGCCCGGGAGCTCATATTTAATGCAGCATCACTTTCTTATTGTGACATCATGTCAGCATCCTGGCTGCGGAAACGTATGTTGCGATGATATTTATAGGTTCTGTACAATTTCAAGATCAGTTCTAGCTACTGGCTGTAATAGGACACCCTAAATACATATACGAATGGGTGTTCGAGTCAAACCAGGATTGAATTGTGATGAAATTGCTGGTGCGTAAAACAGGCAACATTTACGGAAGACTACTTCGAGCACAGTACGATGATGAGACTCTTAGCCGCAGGAAAAAAAATTGAACGGTGCAACCATTTTAAAGAAGGCTGTACGATCCAGGCCTAGGTGGCTCGGTGGCCACTGCAGTCGTTCTGGTCAACATTCAGCGAGTGGAATGGCTGATCCATGCGCATCTGTCTGTGAGAACTGTTCACACAATCATTCACCAACACCACTTGCACATTGCAGGAACTCAGCTGGGAGTTACTGCCACATCCCCCTACCGTCCTGACATCACTCCAAGACATGTCCCCAAAGAAGTTCCTGGGAGGCCGGTGTTCCAGACATGAATCAGACAGGCAGTCCGATTATGCCTCCGACGTCCTGAGAAAACTGTACCTTGATGGTGTCCAAGCACTAGTGAAATACTCGGATAAGTGCATTAGTGTAACAGAGAAATAAAGGGAGTTTATACTCTCAAAAGTCTCGAGTTTTCTTATTCGTTTTTGACGGATCTTATATCTTAAGTTAACGTTTCTTTACCGGATGTAGCCCACGACAACATGTGGTCTTTTTCTGCTTCTTGAACACCTCGGCTCGTGCGCACGCAGCAGCCGAACAGTTTGCGGAGACAGACTTCAGCGTGATTGATTAAATGTTTAGGAGAAGCCTGTCGTGACTAACACAATCCCTGTCCCTCGGGTAGGACTGATGAGACTCTTTAGTCGCTCTGCAGGGAACATCTGTCATGAGAACGAGCGCGAGCAGCCGTGAGGCCTCCAGGGTTTTTCCTATAAAGACTTCCCCTCGTCTGATTCACGCCGGGGGAAAAATCCTGTCTCATCAGCCGCCTCGGGGGAGGAGAAGAGGCGACCGGACCGAGGGTTCAAGAGGAAAGGTTTGGAGAAGGTTATGTTGAATTGTATCTTGAGTGGAGAGGAAGCTGTTATTTACCGTGTTTAAGTCAGAGTTTTAGAGTTGAAGTTAGAGTCACTGTCAGACAACAAAAGTTGTGTAGGTGGAGTTTGAGTACAACAGACATGTGTCTTTGTGCATTGAGTTTGCAGGTTCTCCCTGTGCTTGATGGGTTTCCTCCCTACTCGCTACTACCTAATTCTAAAGCAAAACCAATTTACAAGAGTAACAACAACAACAAAAAAAATAGAATTAAAAGCAGTATGACTGAAGCATAAAGTATGAAATATAATGATGGTGTGTGTCAGCAGCAGTGATATCGTCCATGTTTAGTCCTTTAGGAAGCCTAGAGAACTATTCCTCAAAATCGTTCTTTTATTAAAAATACAAGAATGACTTGCTGTTTGGTAGACAAATATGACGAAATGATGGGGGTTCAAGACATGAACCTGTAAAAGTGTATTATTCTAAAATGCTAAATTGTTAAGATATTGCAACATGAATTTGAGATGGTTACGGACACTACAGATTTTTTTGGGGAAAAAAAATCCTTAAATTTGCATGGAACATTTTAATTTAAGCAACATTTTTTAAAAAATTTACCAATTTTTGTATAAATACTCATAAAGAAATATGAATAATTTACATTTTAAATGATTATTGTTTGAAATGAGACAGTATAATACTGAAAAATTGGCATTTTTGGGGCTCATTATCTCTCCAAAACGACTGAAGTTAGCGTCTTCAAATTTTTAGGGAAGCAAGATCGGTCACATCCATGTTGCATAAACTTCAGAAGTAGCTTCTTTGGCACACACATACACAGAGTATTGGCCGAGTGTGTATGGTTGTGTACGTGGCAAGTTTAATCTGAATTTGAATTTAAACAGATATGTTTGTATCAGCGTTTAGGCTGATTGGCTAATTCCTGCTGTATAGATGAACACTTCGCTGTACATCACGTATGGTTTGACAACGAGAAGACGGAAAACAGCAAGTGAACTTATCCTTTAGGTTTCATTATATAATTTTGTCATCTGTCTCTTCTCTCAGTACTAATTGTAAACTGGGAAAATCTTATCAAATGCCAAAATCTTGTGCTTTGTAAACAATCGCTTGCATAATAACACTCTCCGTCCACTTGTACAGTTTAAACACTTATCCGGTGGCCTGAGGAAGAGCACAAGGAGATTGGGTCATCCTCTTTAAAAGCACTGCTTCATTATTGTCTCATCACAAAACTTCAAACTAGTGTAGATCTTGTACTAGTTACAAAGCACTGACACCGGAGACTCCTTCCATAAACGCTAAATCTATTAACATCCTTACTGAAAACTTCACCTTATCAATGTTAAACAGGACATCTGTTTATACCATGTGTCTGCGGTATCTATTACAACTGAGACCTTAGGACCAACCCGAATCCAGAATTCATATCTGCTGTAAGCTGAGACGCCTCCAGAAGTTTCTAGAAGAACAAATGTATTGTTTTTAAATAATCTGGACAAAACTGTAGTCTGTCTTTTTCTGTTCGATCTGAGAATCTGACCCACAGTGCTTTTATTTCAGCTCTTCTGGTGTGCGTGATAGAGAAAATCGCTGACGGATGAGGCCAGGAGAGGGTGAAGAGGATGGAGGACGTTCGTGAGGGAATGCTGAGTGTGTGCTGATTCAGAGCGCTGTAAAGCTCAGCAGTGTTATGTAAGCCGAGAGCTCGACAGAGTTGAGAAGAAGCATGTAGAGGTGATCTGCAGAGAGGAACAGAGGTGATCATGGGGGATACAGAGGACTGAAGAAGGACAGATGATAAAAAAAAAGAAAATACAAGCTCTCTGGAACTGTCCATCAATATCCTTCTTGAGAGCCAAGAATGCTGAAAGGTTAAATAAAGGTTCCACAGAGCGACTGTGCGATATAGGAGTACTTTAATAAGCTGACTAAAAAGCCTTCCTAGAGCTGTCAGCATGTTTGTTTCAATTGATCACATGACCCAGGATGAATACGTCCCTCAGGAATTGCTTACAGGCAGCACAGATGAGTGAAGTGTGAAGAATGTGTTTGTTTTTTCCCACTTTGCCCATAAAATCAAGGTAAACAAAAACCTCGGAACATTTCCAGCGAATCACTAAGCATGTTATTAATTAGAACTCAGCAGTCCTCTATAAACATCCACAACATTATATCAATCAGAAACTTGTAAGATGTACTGCACATACTGGCGTCCCACAAGGCTTGACTCTTGGACCACTGTATTTTGTATTTTGCTCTTTTATTTGTTTAATGTGAATAATAAGCTTTTATGAATGTTAATTTATTTTCAATTAGTAGCGTCATGTAATGAGGCAGACGAGGCATCGTGTAATTGTAGCTGTACAGTACTGTAGACTTTATCAAGTGTAAGACACAACAGGAAACAAACACTGATATTTAACCAGCAACCTGAACAGATAAAGAATCATTTAACCAACCAGAACAGAACAGAGACAAGTAGATGCACTCCAACCTAAGAGCGAATACCTAGTAGCTTAAATGTGAGCCATCATATCAAGTCAGGTGTTGAGTCGCACAGGTAAGTGGCCATTAGAGGGCAGTAGGTGAAATGTATCAGTTCTCAGAAATTTGTTGATAAATACTTTATCTTTCCTATCCTTTCACAGAATTGAGAATGTTTAAATCCAAAATGTTGTCTTAAAGCACTGAATGCTCTCCAAGCTGGTTACTCTCATTATGGCTATAACGCCACCCTGCTGGTAAAGTTGTTTCTAGGGCTTGCAGGTAATTCCTGATGTCAAAATGAGGCTAAAGGCCCACCTTTTTCTTATGACATCACAGAATCCACATTTAAATATTGTAAAAATTATAAAATGTAAAAAAAAAAGTGCTCCAGGTAAACAAATTCCCACTGGCGATATCCCAGGAACCGGACATAATAAAAAAAAATAGAGCTTAACGAACCAGGAATCTGAAAATGTGCAGAGCTCAAATCACCCAAAATGCCACTTAATATCTGATAAATAAGGGTACTAATTAAATATAACTCAAACCAGGTGTGAACTGAAATCATAATGTGAACCAGGAATTAGTAAATGAGTACACACAAAGTGTTATAGGACACTTGTCACATTTTTATTGCATTTAATGTAGTAAGTTTTTGAGAGTGAATGAATAGACATCCTGCATTTTCCTCCATTTTTCATTTGTATTTATTTATTTGTATAATTTGTTTTATATTTTACCAGCCTAAAGTCACTCAAATCAGATTTTTTTTTTTACCTGAATATGACAAAGATCAGATTTTTTTTTTTAGGGCTGTCTGAATGAGTATCTGATCTGAGTTACTTTCATACATGGTCATGTGACTTGAATGAGACCGTCAGATCGGAGTTCATGTGACCTCTGTGGACGCGTAAGGTGCTGACATCATCAGTCAGGACCGGTAGTGTGAGGATATCATACAGTAGCATTGCTAGCAACAGCTGATTAAACAGCTAAAGCGAGGTGCCTGACTTCCTTCCTTCTTCTGGACCTCAACAAATGCAGCCCTCTAACTGCTCGCCTTTCTCCAGAACAAAACCTTTAGCATTTTATTATTTTTTTTCCCCCTAATATTGTGTCAGTTGTTTGAAGTGAATCTATACCACTATATCCTATATCCTGTATACAGGGTCGTGGGGGGGCCTGGAGGATATCCAAAGGGACTTAGGGCGAGGCGGGGTACACCCTGGATGGGGTGCCAATCCATTGCAGGGCACACACACACTGTATATACACTCACACTAATTCACACGCTACGAGCAATTTGGAAACAGCAATGAGCCTAATCTGCAAGTCTTTGGATGATGGGAGGAAACTGGAGTACCATGAGAAAACCCACCAAGCAGGCGGAGAACAAGCAAACTCCCTGCACACAGAGATGGGAATCGAACCCAGATCCTGAAGGTGCGAGATGACTGTACTAACCATTAGGCCAACTTGCCTGTCTATGCACTACTAAAGTACTTAAAAAGAGTTTTAAATAACTCTCACACATCAACTCCAGGCCTGTGTGGATAATAAACCGATGTGTAATAATTACAACATGTAATGTTGTACTTCTGCACGGGCAATAATAACAGACTATATTTGTGCAGGAATATCCAGCCCTTCTCTAAATACATCTGCTTAATGTAATATTTATAGAGTTAAACACAGCCTGAGATAAATTTAGCCCTAATGGTGCCCTGATATAGATCTGCGCTGGACTCTGCACTTGGCTGAGCATTTCTATGAGCCTGAGAACACCGAAGAGGCCTTTTTCATTCAGGAGAACATCAGAGCAGAACCTAAATCAGGACCCTTCAGTATGAATAATACACGCTCCGTAGTACACACGGCTGTGAAAAGCATCAATATTTCAGAGCCAGACTCTTACAGGAACATACACCAGAGCGTCTTTGCTTTCCCCTGAAACCGGATGAGAGCAGACTTCAGGCTTGGATTTGGATAAACTCTTAATCTCGCGTCATTTCTGCAGAATTACACGTGACATTTAGTGTGAAGGAAAGAAAAGAAAAACAACACCGGGGTTGGTGCCAATTTCCCCGTGTTTATTTCTTTCACGTCTCCTGGCCTGTTTCTTCGCTGTAACACTCCGCGGCTGTCAGAAGACGCAGACACGTCCGTGAGCCGTTCCAGCAAAACACCAGACGTCCTAGCAATCGTCTGCTTTTGTTTTTTATTGGGGAAACCCATCTACGTGGTAACACAGAGCTAAAAATAACCTCCGCTTTTCCACGCCAGAGTCTCTCTCGCTGCCAGAGTTCAGAGGAGACCGGTTATAGCCGAAGAGCAAAATAAATCTGTCTCCAGGATCCGCCCATCTACCAGATTTATTCATGAGGGGGACAGATTTACAGCCAGGAGGAATGCCCTGGCTGTCACACGGGGCAGGGGTCTATTTTTAGTGCCTGTGAGTGTTTACATGAGAGACAAAATGAAATACTTTCATAAACCTGTAAGAGGAAAACAGCACGTAGGGAAAAAAACAAGTGCTGCTTAATACTCTAGTTTGTCCTTTTTCTGTTTTAATCTCCAGTTATTGAAATATTATTCGGGTTGCGTAAAATAACATCTTATTATAAGAGCAGCTCTGACAATAGAAGAAGTACATTCATCACATACTGTACTGTATATTGACGACTGGGTCGAGCTGGGGCTTGAACCCCCAACCTTCTGACCTTCCTTATTGTATTAATGCACTTATTTGCACAGGTGTGAGATGTCTGTTCAACACTCAGCACATGAAGGAGTCTCCAGTGTCAGGGTTTCGTAACTGAGCTACACCTGTAGCTTCAAGTTTTTAGATATTTTCTGGACGGGGCAGTTTTAAATCCCCTTCAGCTTAGATTACACACACACGGTGGTGTCCAGTTCATGTGTGAAAATGATTCCTCGTGGTCCCAGAAACACTTTTTTACACTGAGTCCTGAAATACAGCCGTCCCATCAGCGAAGAAGAAACCGTCCATAGGTGTGATGTGCTGGTGATTCAGTAGATTCAGGTGGTCAGCTGACTTCATTTTATTGCCACATAACGTTGCTGTGTCTAGACCTGAGCGACTGAAGCAACACCAGATCATAACACTGTCTCCAGAGGCTTGTACAATGCATGACAGGTGCATCGCTTCATACGCTTGCCTTCTTACCCTGACACGCCCATCACTCTGGGATGGCTCAGTCTGGACTCATCAGGTCACATGACCTTTCTCCATCGCTCCAAAGTCAAGTCTTTATGATCACTAACAAACTCAAGCCATTTTCCTGATGAGTCTCACTAACAAGTGTTTTTTTTTTTTATGGACACCCAGCTGTTTAGTCCCAATCCTGTGATATACTTTCATTATTTTCACTGGTGATTTTTTTGCCATGTGACTTCACTGAATGTTTAAGTGATCTCCATTCATGATTTTCCATAAAGTTGACTGTTCAGCTCCATGCTTTCAGGTTTTGATGCACTGCATCGAAAACTGCATGTTGCTGCATGATGCATGTTGATGGGTTCTTAACCCAGTTCCACTCATTTCAATTTTCCTTAGTTGTTTTCTTTGCTGCATGCAGCCCAATAATTTGACCCTTCTGAAATGACGACTTTTATTTATTTATTTTTTGGCAAGAGAGTATATTTTTAAAAAAGTATGATGTAATACTTTTTGTAAATAAAAAAAGGACATAAAAATGTTACGTACAGTACATGCATCTACTCAGTTGAAATCTTATTTCAGTAATAATTGGTCTGTAGGCTTCGTCTTTTCTACATGCAACCCTTTGCACAAATGTTCTTTATTGAATATCTATATACATGTAGTTAAGAATATGTATAAGATATATCACTATATAAACCTTTTCAGGAAGCCTTGAGAATCACCATTACCAATCACTTGACTGAGGTGTTAAGATCCAAGAAGATCATCTACAACACGAGAACCATCCAAAAAAAAAAAAAAAAAAAAAAAATCAAGCCTAAAGAGATTTGTCAATGACATTAAAAACTAATTTTGAGCTCCCGTACGCTGTGCTCTTTTCTGTTAATCCACCCAACATGCACATCTGTGGTGTTCCATCCCAGTGGCTTTAATTCCATTAAGCCCATTACACTAAGTGATCCAGGGAACAGACCTCCACAAAGCAATGACTGGAGTAATAACCCATATTTGTTTAGGGTGCTTTAGCTCCTGGACCGATTATAAGATTTTCGCGTGAACTTAAACATATTTGTTGTCCTCATGCACGCTTATTACATTTAGGCATCTCTATTACTGAGAAAATCCTGCCAGCTGTTTTCCCATCGGTAGCTAATTTCCTTTTTCACAAGTTCTGAAGTTTCACGAGGGACGGAGGTGATTCACCATGTCCACTTCAAACGTCTCCAACACACAGCGCTAATAACACGTCTCTGTTTAAATACGCTAAGAACAGACGCTCAGCACAGCGTCTTAATAAATTATTAATACTCAGCATGACTTGCATGTAAACACTAGCTCGGCTCTTCTCTGGCTTCCATCTAACATCTGGACTGCTTCACTCCAACGTGTGTGAGAATCGTCCCGAAATAACGGCGTATTTTACTTCCAGAAGGAGATTTTACGCTCTGGTTTGAGTTCCTGTTATCCAAACATTTTTCGCAAAAGCAAACGACAGCAGTGATCGTGCTTTTACTGTTTTACGTCATCGTCACATAATTCGCAAAGACGTGCGCTAGAGCTAGAAGATTCCACTGATTAATTTTCCCATGATTCACAGGACAAGCTGGCTGTGTATTCACCATCTCAGCATTGTTTATATTCTCAGGCGAGTTTTTCTTTTTTGCTAGAAACTATCAGAATATAATCTGAATATAAAATAAGTCAGTACTCAGTACAATTCAGTTATGCATAATCTTCAAAGATCAGGATGATTCAGTATTCAGTAGGTTTCTCCCATTCTCCATACATTTTAGAGTTCTTTATAATTCAGTATTCAGTATATTCTAGTATTTAGTACAATTCAGTATTCAACACTTCAACAGTCCATGTACTTTATTATTATATGCACTTTTCAGTATATTCAGTATGTTCCACCTTCAGTGTCTTCAATATTTAGTACATTGCATTCCTTACGCTCTGTATTCCCAACATTTCAGTATTCAGTAAAATTCAGTATGTCTGACACTTCCATATCTGTATCCTTCCATACATATTACACTTTATTTCTTACACTTTTTCCATATGCACTTCAGTATTCAGTACAGTATTCTGTTCTATTCCGTACTGAATGCTGAAGTGTGCAGCAGGGATCTTTGACTTGGCAGTCCTGGAGCGCCAGCGTCCAGCTCAGTTTGGTGATCCTTGTTCTCAAACACTGCTTGTTCAACTAATTTGTTCCAGGACTAGGGTTGAAAATCCCTGGGACACTATAGTATCCCTCACACTTTAGCATTCAGTACTCAGTACATTTGAAACCTTTTACATTTTATTTACAGTACTCTTCAGTATCTCCTAACGTTCAGCATGCCACGCTCTTCAGTATTCTCTACACTTCCATCCTTATACTTTTCCCTTAAATTTCAGCATTCAGTACATTTCAGCGTTTCTTTAAGTTTACTCTTCCGTACGCTACTGTATTTCAAACACTTCAGTATTTCCTGACTCTCTGATTTGGTCAGCTAGTTAAGTACTCGTTACGAATAAGTAAAGACAATCGAATGTTTCTCTCGTGTCTCTTCAGACTGGCAGTCCACAATAAGCTCGCTAATATCTTTAAAAAGTCTAAGAGTCATTTTCACCTGTTTACTGACAAAAAGTGAAATTTTTTTCTCTGTGACATTTTTTCATATCTATTTTGTTCACACAGTCTGTCTCTAGTAGTGGTGACGGCTAATCGTTCTTTAATGTGTAGTGTCTCAACAATGTCTCATGTATTTTAGTCTTCACTCAGGCAACAAGCATCATTAAGCATCATTAATTACACTAAATGCATGCGAAATTAAATTATTACGTCGATTGGACAGGTGGGCGGGACTGGATTAGGACAGGTGGGTGGGACTTAATTAGTACAGGTGGAAGAACATTGGGTAGAACAGTTGGGTGTGAGTATCACCTACCAGGTGGGCATTAGAATGGATGGGCATGACTGATTTAGACAGGTGGGCGTGACTTTGATTAAGACAGATGAGTATTACTTTAATTAGGACACGGGTGTGACTTTGATTAGAACAGGTGGGTGTGACTGTTTTAAACAGGTGGGTGGGACTTTGATTTGGACAAATAGATGTGACTGATTAGGACAGGTGGCCATGGATGGTTTAAACATTTGGACGTGACTGATTAGGACAGGTGAGTATTAGTTTGATTAGGATGCTTGGGTGTGACTTGATTAGGACAGGTGGGCGTGACTGATTAGGACAGGTGGGCGCGACTGATTAGGAAAGTTGGGCGTGACTGATTAGGACAGGTGAGTATTAGTTTGATTAGGATGCTTGGGAGGGACTTGATTAGGACAGGTAGGAGGCACTTGATTAGGACAGGTGGGCGGGACTTGATTAGGACAGGTAGGAGGGACTTGATTAGGACAGGTGGGCGGAACTTGATTAGGACAGGTGGGCGGGACTTGATTAGGACAGGTGGACGGGACTTGATTAGGACAGGTGGGTGGGACTTGATTAGGACAGGTGGGAGGGACTTGATTAGGACAGGTGGGTGGGACTTGATTAGGACAGGTGGGCGGGACTTGATTAGGACAGGTGGGCGGGACTTGATTAGGACAGGTGGGCGGGACTTGATTAGGACAGGTGGGCGGGACTTGATTAGGACAGGTGGG
>JAAGKR010011416.1:0-19472 GCA_011419295.1 Clarias macrocephalus
TTAATTGATGTGACCTGTGCTTGATCAGTAAACTCATCTGGTAGGATCTCTCCATCCAGTCTCATTTCTTTACCAGACTTGAATCCATCGTCTCTTTGGCTAAGCTATTTTGAGAAGCTGACAGGCCCTTTTACATCTAACCAATCACACAAGATAGTTCTTATAACCAATCATATGCTCAATTTCTCAAAAAAAAAAAAATGCGAAGCCTAACCTCAAAGTTGGAGGAAAATACTTCTTCTTCTGTTACATTTCTGGAAGGTTAAATGCCTCACAGAGAGCAGAACCACTTTGCACATGATTAAGTGCTTTGAGTCTGTGAACACATCTTATCAGCTCAACGTCGATTAAACGTTCAAGAAAGGAGATGTTTGTGCACCCTCTTGTGGGTGTCATCTACATAGCAACTAATGCACTTGAAAAAATAAAGAGATCCACCAGTGTTATTTGGAAACAATACCAACTTTGCACAAGAATATTGATGTGAATATAAATGTAAAATGCTAAGCGATTATGTCCCACATGCTCATCTCATCTGCTTCATCTTAAACACTATAAGTGATTCTGCTGCTGAAGCTTTCAAGGTTCAAATATCTACAGCCAAAAAAAAAAATCTATCGTAACAGACATTTACACCCACCCTTCTATACAGTCATCTGTCCGTGCCGTCTCCATTAGACTTTAATGCCTTTTCTAATAGCTGGCTAAAAGATCTGGATTTCACCAGACATGCACTGACCTATAAGCATTTCTACAATTACAATTGTCTAAAAATCCAGGATTGGCCCAGGATCCCATGCTGCAAGATAATCACATCTTGCGACAATATTTGTTACAAAATTGGGGGTTTGCCAGCTCGACAAGTAAATACAAAAGTGGGACCATGGGGCTATGGTGAAGTGCATGCTGGGAACTGAATTCTGGAACCAAAAGTACATAGAACAGGGCACAAAGCACCCTCCATAGGTTATACCTGATAAAATCCCACCAAAAGGTGCTACTCCAGAGTTCCACATGTGTTCCTGGATGCCCCCCATAAAATCTGTTCAGTTGCTCTAGAACAAAGGCTTTGCCCTGTGCATGCAGGCTGGGTGTGACCTAGGCAAAATCAGGGAGCTGAGACTTGGTGTATAAACAGTGCATGAGCTTAGTGCTTGACCACTGGGCTTGGGGCAGAGCAGGAACTTGGTGCATGGACAAGAGAACTGATCTTGAGCACTAAGCTTGGGAAAGAGCAAGAACTTGGTGCAAGGCCAGAGCCAAGCATGAGCACTGGGCTTAGGAGGAGCAGGAGCTGGATCCTGGGATAGAGATGAACATGAGCACTGGGCTTGGGGTTGCGCAGAACGCAGTACTTGGTTCAAGAACAGAAGAGAGCATGAGCACTGGGCTTGGGGTGGAGCAACAGCTTGGTGCTGGGACAGAGTAGGATACACTTGAAACACTGCAGGAAAACAATCCCAGAATCCATGCATGGCAGCAACACAGTGGGTCTGCTTTTGTGGAGGGGCAAATAGAAAACAAGGATGAATAAAACACCAGGAATGCTGGTTTTGTTTGTTTGGTCGTTTAGTCATGTCCGACGCTTTGTGACCTCATGGGCCATAGCACGCCTTGCCTTACTGTGTATGGGGTTTTCTTTGGAAGGACACCAGAGTGGGTTGCCATGTCCTTCTAAAGAGGATAATCTATGGGCAATTTTTAAATGCCCATTAGCCTAATCTGCCTGTCTTTGGACTGTGGGAGGAAACCGGAGAACCCGGAGGAAACCCACCAAGCAGGGGGGAGAACATGCAAACTCTCTGTCCATAGAACCGACTCAGGAATCGAACCCAGGACCTGGTGGTGTAAGGCAACAGTGCTAACCAAAGTAATGCCAAATCTGGTTTAGCATTGCACTAAGAAGGGCATTATTTCCTATCTTCATTTAAAAGTGGAGTCTAATAGAAGTGGGTATTTTTTTTTGTTTTTTTTTTTACAAATGATTTTCAAAAGTCTGCTTTCACAATTGCTGTTGTTGTTGTTGTTGTTTTTTTCTCCCTCAAGAGGCAGTGCATGTTTCACATCCACGTCTTTGAAAAACAAGTGTATTGTACCAGTAAAAAAAAAAAAAAAACCCTGCAGCCTGCTTTTTTGCCCCAGTAGAGCTGACAAAGTTGAAAAAAAATATTTTCAGAAAAGTGAGTGTTTTTTTTTTTCTTCCCCTAAACCAATCAATCAATTTGCACATTTGCGTAGGCAAGGGCGAAAAATCAAAAGGGACAAAACGAGGCATGCCAATGAAAAAAATTGTTTTGCTACTTAGTGATGCTAAATATAAAATAGTTCCTGATATTGCAGGATGTTGATATTTTCTGTATTTTCCTGGAAGCAATGTGACGAACCACTTCACTGCTGGAGCTGCCTTGAAGAAGGGAAGTTTTACATACTTCTTCTTCCTGTGCCCGCGACTGTATAAGGACATAATGAGCTGCTGGGTTCGATTCCACCTTCCTGTGATCATGCTGTTGATTCCTGGCGTAAGTAAGAAGTATCAAAGCAAACGTTGGCACCAGGTTCAAAGAAATGCAAATCTTATGTTCTCACACTGAAAATGTAGGTGATCACCTGTATGCATCATCAATGCTTATTTCCCTAATACATTTTACATTTGACTTCTCAGCTAACCCAATTTTAGTCTTGTGATGTGATGCTCTGCATAGATAGAACGTGACAAATTTCTCTTCCTCTTTCTTCAAAACGGCAGCGGTGTTCCAGCGGCCCAGTTTGGTTAGTTTAACCACAGAATCTGCAGAGTGAAATGCTGAACTTTCAGCCCTCAGCAAACAAACATGTTATGAATAAGGAATAACTGAAGGCTGTTATACAAAAACAGTGATGGGACGTGACCTGGATCTCCTTGTTTTTTGTAAATCTGCAGTCTGAAGCGTGAGGTTTGCCCTCAGTTACGGGTCACTCTTCATGTGTGGCGGCAAGTGGTGACCGTACAGTTGAAATAAACTTTAACTACCAACAAAAAACGTTATCATATTTTTATCCTGTAGGGTAAACACAATTTGTGCACTGTTAATGGTTACATTTTCTGTTTTAAAACACGTATGTGAGTTTAAGAGATTGCATTTGTACTGTAACTAAATATGCGTGTTCCCACCATACCTCATAGCGGTAGCATGGAATGTGATTGTAACCATATAACATTTTTAGATATTGTGTTTATTTAACATGGACAATTTTATTACATTGTTTAAAAAATACATATTTTGTTATATCTAAAAAAAAAGTTTTTATTTATTTTTTTAATTAATATTGTTACATGTTACTTTAAGAAAGGCCCTTTATTGGTCACACATACATTACTGCACAGTGAAATTCTTTATTCTTCGCATATTCCAGCTTTTTGTTGGTAGGCCGGGGTCAGAGCGCAGGGTCAGCCATTTTTACAGCACCCCTGGAGGAGACAGGGTTAAGGGCCTCACTCAAGGGCCCAACAGCAGCAACCTGGTGCAGCTGGGGCTCGAACCGCCCATCTTCCGATCCGTAACTCAGAGCCTTAACACACTGAGCCACTACTGCCCCCTGTTGGTAAAGGTCATTGCAGGTGCTGGGCGATCTGAGAGGTGCATGTTTAGTATATTCTAATTAATTTCGTAAAATTAGCTACATTTCTGACAGTTTCATATGTCGCAGTTTATTAGTGTCTGCGGTGCTCTGTTGATAACTTCCAGATCTTACATAGTTCAATCAAAATCTTGATGAATATGTACTCATTAATATTTTAAAAACCTCCCCTGATCTTGAAATCATGATGATGGCAGCCTTCATCTTAGAAAAGTAGGATAACAAAAAAAAAGAAGAGAGATTTAGGGTCATTTGTCTATGCCGTTGCTGTCTTTCCTGCCTTGGGTCCTGTTCTTAAAATGATCCAAGAGAACCATCTTAATGTGACCCGCCTGCATTTTTTTAGTGATGGCCCAACCTCACAGTACAAGCAGAAAGGCAATTTCTAAAACCTTTCGGTAAAGGTTTTTCCACAACCACCCGAAACTTCCTTGATGTCAGTCATGGCAAGGGGGCAAGGCTTAGTTAGGCACGGACGAGAGTTGCCCAATGCGGAATCCCTCTTTTACCATTTGAGAAATTCTGGATCAGTGTTTTATGTTGGAGAAGATAATGTTGATGCCTGGGTACAAATAATGGAAAAAAGTGCTACGGTACCACTGAGCACCATAAAGAGAAAGCTGAAAATTCATCAAGTGGTGAGCACTGAACCCAGCTGTCTAAAATATAGAGACATACGTTGTTTTTGGCAGGATGAAGAGGGTGTGTGTGATTGCCCATGTTAGGCGCTCTAAGAGATATCTCTTAGCATGAAAAAATGGAAAATCTTGCTGAGCTTGTTTACTTTGTGCAAAGGTCACATTGGACAGTGGTGTGTTCTTAGTTATGATGGTATCAATCAGGAAGTGAAGAACCACAACCTCAAAAGCAAATGTAAGCACAGGAATGACATAAACAAGTTTTTTTGGTCAAGCACCGGAGGTGACATACAATTTCATTATTTTGCTCAATAAAATTTAAATTGTTAAAAAATTTATGCAACATAAAAATTCTTATAATTGTATGTTTTGAGACTTAATCTTCTAGAATAAAGACTATAAAGGTACAACATACCATTTTTTTTTTTCAGTTTTGTACGTATGTCCAATTTTTTTTTTTTAGAAGAAACTTTTTCCCTTTGGCAGAAATAGTTGAACAATTAAACATTTCTTTCAAAACTGAAATTTAAATGATCAGTGTAACTTAATCATTAATGTAATGTTTTTATTTATGTATTAATTTGCAAACCTCTGCTCATTTTGGAACAAACCAAAATTTTACTTAACATTATAGACATAAGTGGTTGTGCCACCAGTGTTTGATTAAAATGATATAAAATTCTAAATGTTCTTAAGCTTCTATTTTAACGGATATAACATACTGTATTAAACTAATTTTAAATACATCGCATAGACACAAACATGCATTTTGACAAATTCTGCCTCATATTTGCCACCCCAATTGAAGAATGACCAGTCCAGCAAAAACAAAACAAAACAAAACAAAAAAAAAACACATTGTAATATTTCATTGGATTGCCTTTTGCTTTGATTATGACTGTTTCGATGAGTTTACACAAGATCACAATATTTATTTCAGTCCAGAGTCGCATTAAGTTCTCTTCAGGATCTTGAATGATCTTAATGATGGGAGAGTCGGACCACTGCGTAAAGTCTCTTCTTACCCTAATGCACAAATCACTCTGGGTAAATTTTCCCTTTTCCCCATTCGTCTCACTGATAAGTGGTTTACTTAAGGCTGCACAGCTGAAGTCCCAATCCTTTGAGTTCTCTTACTTTCACTTTTAAACATAGTTGTGAGTTGTTGTTTTTTTTTGCACAATTTGAATTCACTAATCGATTAAGTGATCTGCCAAGCAGGATGCTTTTCTGACCACGTTTTTTCCTCGATGATGATGGTCCAGCACTGTCCTTCCAGGTTTACAGGTCTTTACCCAATTTTAGTACCAAAAGTATTCGCTTGCCTGCCTTCACATACATATGAACTTGAGTAAAGTTCATATGCATAAAGACATGTGAGCAAGTTTGTGCCTGGGATTGCGTCTGGAAGAATGGTTAAAAAGTCCCATAAACACACTCCTAAACCCTGTGAAAAGCCTTCCCAGAAGAGTTGAAGCTGTTATAGCTACTAAGGGGGCGGGGCCAACATCATATTAAAACCTATGGATTAAGAATTAGGTGTTACTCAAGTTCATATGCATGTGAAGGCAGGCGAGTGAATACTTTTGGCAATATAGTGTATTATTACCAGTCTCCTTAGTTATTTACTTTGCTTAAAGCAGGACAATAACAGTGCAGGACACTGTTCTCAAACAGTGGGAGTTTTTTTTATTTTTGCCACATCCATGTTTTGCAATGTTTTCTTCCTGTTTAAGAAATGAGAAGCTACTCACTGCATCAGTTAGGGTTAAACAGCTTGTTGTCAGCCAAATCATATTAATAACTGCAGTAATTATCCTATATAAGGCCAATTTCTCTCTTTTTTTTGCCAGGCAGTGTGGTTTGAAATTTATTAACAAACGTCACATCAGTCTGGCGCAATTCAACATGACGCCACCAGAGAGCGCCTTGCAATTATAATTCTAAGAAAATCTTGTCCTCAAGTCTCTGTCTGTATAAGCGCAATATAAAGCTCATGCTCATGACTTGTGCGTGTTCTTCACCTCCGTGTCCTCTCTACCTTCAATTCTAATTACAGTTCATTTCTAACTGGATGACCATGTCTCTTGTCTACGACACTGGCCTTTTTATTGCTATTACAAATTGGGTTCTGTAAGTGAATGATACCTATACAGTACACTGACAAATCGTGCTATTGTTATTATGTGTTCAGATAAAATAACATCACATGCGGCAAATTGACTTCTTCTAATCCCTCATGTTTCCTCCCAAGACCTGCGGCTTGTCGTGTGACTGAGAAATGAAAGTGCAAACTCCTCTGTCCTTAAACTGACTCTCACACCCGTGTCAGAAAAAGTCCTGACCACTGCAAATATTGATTGTTAAATAAACATTGCCCAACAGAACATTACATACAGCAAAGATTCTTTATATTCTTTCTTTGTGTGTTAAACAACAACAGCCTTATAAAGGTCCCTAGACACAAGAACTCAATTAAAACAAGCGCTTTATTACAAACCTGTCACTTGCTGTATGTTACAGCTGGAACGACTGCCGGAGGTGATTGTATTTCGAAAAAACAATGTACAATTTCCAATTCATATTATATTTCACATATGCTTCGTACATCAGAAGTCATATTCTACTAATATTAAAATAGTAAAGCTAGAAATAGAAATTCCATAAGGCATACTGCTTTTTTAAAATTATTATCTACTGTATATATTATTATTTGCTGTTTTAAGAAAATAAAAGAAACAAGTTCATGTACCATTTATGAAACCAGTCTTGTGTCAGCACACCATTTCCATACACACACAATGAGATTAGAACTCACCGGATTGGGACTAAACAGCTGTGAGTGCATAAGAAAACCACTTGTTAGTGAGATTAATCAGAAAAAAGGCTGATATAGGGAGAAATACGGAAAAAATAGGGAGCATAAAGATGCATACAAATAGTGGCCACTGTACAGTACAAGCTCCTGGAGGCAGTGTTATGATCTGGGGTTGCTTCAGGTCGAGGTTCAGCAACACTATGTGGCACTAAAACGAAGTCAGTTGATGACCTGGATTCACTGAATGACCAGGTTATCACATCTATGCAGATTTTCTTTCCTGATATTCCAGGCATATTCCAGGACTCTAAGTGTGAAAGAGTGGAGCATGAGGAATCATTGCCATACATGAACTGGCCACCACATTGTGTAATCAAAGCTAAAGGTGGTTGAATGAAATCTTAGATTTTTTTTTTTTGGCCAGGTATTGTATGTTGATTATGATGACAAAGAAGCTCTGGAGTTAGCAGTGGGATCTAGCGCCTTCTCGGTTCGGGGTTCGAACCGTGCCTCCAGTCTCCGTGCATGCAGTTTGCATGTTCTCCTCATGATTGGTAGGTTTTCTACCCAATGTGCAAAGACATACATTACTGTACAAAAATCTGAATCATTGAAGCATTAAAAAAAACATTTAATTTAAGGCATGAACAAGTGAGCAACAAATATGACAAGTATGTTTAGGCACTTTGCAGCCTGTTGCAGTAAAAATAAAAATTTCCTATTTCTTTAATATTAATCTACATTATTTAATTGAAATTAATGTGCAAAAAGGAAGGGTAGCTCTGCACAGTGTCGTTCCATACTGACTATATACAGGTTACGCCAAAGAACGAGATGCGTTAGATGCACATACGTAAGTCAGATTTGTTCTTAAGTCTGACAAAGTGAGCCTATACACCTTTGACACTAATATACAATGTAAAGCATTCCAATCCACTTGACTAAATCTGCTCTCATTCCCCACACTGCCATCATGTGGCCAAAAAACGTAATCACGCCTACGGACATTAATCTCACGCGTCAAATGTAACAGTGTTGCTTTTTGCGCTTTTAAATCGGAGGGGAATCCCAGATGCAATTTTGTCTTAGACATGTTTTTTACTGAACAGTTCAACTTTATACTGTGAGCTAATTAGTTCCGGAAATTTTGCTTGTAGTCCAAAGCACTCATATATCAAACTGAATTTCCCTATAAGAAATAATGAAAACTCAGATGATTCGTTCCACATTGCAAAAATATTCATATAAAAATTATTAATACAAAATATGAAGTGAAAATAAAACAATTTAACCTGCACTTTGCCATTGAAAAGAATAGTAGCTGGTGTGAGGGAGACAAGAGAGACGAGAGTGGAGAGGGAGGAGGAAGGCGCTAATGTGTAGGACAACGTTCACACACACACACACACACACACACACACACACACACACACACACACACATCATTACTGCTGTTGGCTTAACTGGAAACCTTTTTTTATGTGATTTTAACAGGGAACCTATCTAATGACACTTGCTTTTGCCCTCTTTTGAGGATTTCCCGGTAATGTGACATTTCATTGCCATGGACACAAAATGAAAAAAATGCTTTACGCACACACCGTGGTCACAATGCTTTAGTAAACAGTACTTGCTCGCATGAATATTGACTATATGAGCGAGGCATGCTCAGTGAGACCGAGTATGGGAGACGATTACCCACAATCCTGCAGTGCAAGAAAGAAAGAGAGAACAACAGGACGTTCCATATATGGAAGAACCATATATATATATATATATATGATAATTTATAATATACATCATACTATACTATATTTGAAGTGTGTGCAGTATACATTTTTGCCTGACTCTATATATTCCTAATGTGTTTTATAATGCGTTTATTGGAAAAACACACACTGATCAGCTCCTATTCTGTCCCTCAGGGGGAAATGGCATGCAATACAGACAATATGAGTTTTAATAATGTGACGTTGTGGCCACAAGGAGGCAGAGTGGAGTCAGTGAACTCTGAGGCAATTATAGATATATATTTTTTAAAATGTCACCTCTGTCGGGAGAACGGCATGATGATAAACGATCTCCTGGTCTGTAATTTAAGCATGTGTATTATTCAAACTCATGGATAATATATAAAGCGTATTAAGATCCAATATCAGACATTTGCGTCTGCACGCAGCATGGCCTTTCTTGATAAATGTGACATTTCTGTGAGAACATGAGGCAGATTTTAATTTTGCTTTGCATAATGACATTATTGTGTTTCATAAATTATACTGAGCTGTGTGATGTGCCGGAGAGGCAACACAAGAATCACTGCTGGGATTCAAGAAATGTTTATGAATATAATTTGCTCAGTGGTACAGCACTGCAATAAACTAAAGTAAAAACCTGCGGGCCTGAGTCCAGGGCACGACAATTATTTATTTATTTATTTATTTTTACTGAGCTTGGAAAAGTACTGGCTGAAAGTAATGAGTCAAGCCTAATTTTAAAGCTGACAGTGCAGTTAATCAGAGGTTAACTGTAGATGACGTCTCCCATATGTCTTATATGGAGAACCAGTGGAATGAGACTAAACGTTTACCATCCAGAGCCATCTGTTCTGAATGCTTACACCTTATTGTTAATCATTGTAATGAGAAGAGATGGGTACAACTTCTGGCTTTTTTGTTGTTGTTTGGCTTTTGTCGGAGCATCTGCAACTGTTGCACTCATGGATTGAAGAGCCAGACTGGCTTAATTAGAAAATGAGTTTTGATGGCAGTCTTCCAAGAAGTGCATAAAGGTCGTCTAACTGAACAAGAAAAAAAAGTTTTCAAAAAGTATTACCCTGACATGAGCCAAAATCAAATGAAGTAAAGAATATTAAATGTTCTAGGTAAATTTGCGACAGGCTCTGAGCCTCTCTGTATGGAGAATATCAAATGGTTATTAAATATCATGTGTCCTGTTACAGTACATGAAATGAGCAGAATTTAAGTAGTAGAGACTGAAGAAGTTGGCAGTGTAAGCGCTTTGTTAGAATCAAAGGTCATCATGGTAAGATTTCTGAATAAATGGTTTTGTAGTGTACAAAAATGTACATGGACACTGCAGTGCACCAGATACCAATATTTACACTTTACAATATTTTCAGTGTGTAATGAATGTATATGATATCTAAAGTCCGCTATGTTGTGTGTGTGTGTGTGTGTGTGTGTGTGTGTGTGTGTGTGTGTGTGTGTGTGTGTGTGTGTATGCGGGAGAAATGAGTCAGACTCACCGGTTCCAATAAATCAGTCCGGGAGCACGATCATAAAAAATGTCTGTCCTGGTGAATTATAAACGTTTAATTATAGTGAATAAGGGAAAATCCTCAACAAAACAGATTTCACAGTCCAATACAGTGGAAAACAGCTCTGAGACAAAATGGTGTCCAGGATTCCCCTCTTGATTTCAATGCACAGAGACAACACATTTGTGTGAGATTCATTTCCTTAGGTGCGGTTACAGTTTTTGCCCACATGATGGCAGTGTGGTGAAAGCTTTACATTGTACAGTATATAAGACTCACTTTGTTGGACTTAGGAACTAATCCGACTTACGAACCTGCTCCCGGAACGTAACTCATTCGTAAGTCGGGGACTACCTGTACAGTGATGCTACTCAGCTGCGGTAAAACATCTGAAAGGTGCCAAGGCTTTAAAGGAGGTTGTACGTCTGTACAATCCTGACCGAAGCGGCTTGGAGCCCACTGCAGTCGTTCCCATAAACATTCAGCGAGTAGAGCACCTTAGCTTTAAAAAGTGTAGAATAACTTTTTTTACACACATTATAGGAACTCAGTTGGAAGGTATTGTCGCATCCCACAGTACAGGCCAGTGTTTCATTTGTGAAAGGAGCAATCTGATCAGGGCTCCAGCGAACTGAGAAGATGTTTACTTTGATGGTTAAGTGATGGAGACGTGCATTAATGTGACAAGGCATTCTATAGACAAAAGACTGGCTGCTTTTAGTTTTATAACTGTGTTATGTTATTCTGTACAATCAAAAGTCCTGGTTTGACTTGAACGGATTAAATATACAGTTTTGGCTCTCTCACCTAAAGGATTATTAGGAACACCATACTAATAAGGTGTTTGACCCCCTTTCGCCTTCAGAACTGCCTTAATTCTACGTGGCATTGATTCAACAAGGTGCTGAAAGCATTCTTTAGAAACGTTGGCCCATATTGATAGTAGAGCATCTTGCAGTTGATGGAGATTTGTGGGTCGCACATCCAGGACACGAAGCTCCCGTTCCACCACATCCCAAAGATGTTCTATTGGGTTGAGATCTGGTGACTGTGGGGGCCATTTTAGTACAGTGAACTCATTGTCATGTTCAAGAAATGATTTGAAATGATTCGAGCTTTGTGACATGGTGCATTATCCTGCTGGAAGTAGCCATCAGAGGACGGGTACATGGTGGTCATAAAGGGATGGACATGGTCAGAAACAATGCTCAGGTAGGCCGTGGCATTTAAACGATGCCCAGTTGGCACTAAGGGGCCTAAAGTGTGCCAAGAAAAGATCCCCCACACCATTACACCACCATCACCAGCAGCCTGCACAGTGGTAACAAGGCATGATGGATCCATGTTCTCATTCTGTTTACGCCAAATTCTGACTCTACCATTTGAATGTCTCAACAGAAATCGAGACTCATCAGACCAGGCAACATCAACTTCAACTGTACAATTTTGGTGAGCTCGTGCAAATTGTAGCCTCTTTTTCCTATGTGTAGTGGAGATGAGTGGTACCCGGTGGGGTCTTCTTCTGTTGTAGCCCATCAAGGTTGTGTGTGTTGTGGCTTCACAAACGCTTTGCTGCAGACCTCGGTTGTAACGAGGGGTTATTTCAGTCAAAGTTGCTCTTCTATCAGCTTGAATCAGTCGGTCCATTCTCCTCTGACCTCTAGCATCAACAAGGCATTTTCACCCACAGGACTGCCGCATACTGGATGTTTTTCCCTTTTCACACCAGTCTTTGTAAACCCTAGAAATGGTTGTGCGTGAAAATCCCAGTAACTGAACAGATTGTGAAATACTCAGACCGGCCCGTCTGGCACCAACAACCAGGCCACACTCAAAACTGCTTAAATCAACTTTCTGTCCCATTCTGACATTCAGTTTGGAGTTCAGGAGATTGTCTTGACCAGGACCACACCCCTAAATGCCATGTGATTGGTTGATTAGATAATTGCATTAATGAGAAATTGAACAGGTGTTCCTTATAATCCTTTAGGTGAGTGTATATTTGTCTGATTACATTTTTGAAAATATAACTAAATAACCGAGTACCTAAATGGCAGACCTAATGCGTTAGATTACTCGTTACATCAAAAAAGTAACACGGTTCTTTGTAACGCGTTACTCCCAACACTGAAAAACTGTATAATATTACACTTTAACAATCAAAAAAATGGACATCTTGAATATTATCTTTTTTTTTTTTTTTTGCTGATCCAAAAAATGATCCGATCTGTGATTCGAAAAAAAACATGATACAATCAGAACCGTAAGCTTTGTGATCTTTCGCATCCCTAGAAAACACTAAATTCACATATGCTTTCATTAATTAATGTTCTAACAGCACACGTTCAACGTTTTATCTCTTACACAACAGGAGAGGGGCAATCCGAAAAAAACCACAACACACAGCAGGGTTACCGCCAAAAATCATAAAATAAATGATTATTTTTATACCTTATGGTCGTTCTCTCTCTCTCTCTCTCTCTCTCTCTCTCTCTCACACACACACACACACACACACGCTCGCACACACATTATGGTTGCCATGGGGACGCACTGTAGCCTATAATTCATTTCTTGCTGCATAACTAAAATGATGGTTGTGGTTCTATTGCGGCTCTAATGTATACTTATAATAGACAGAATATTAAGAGCTAATGCCCATCTGCCAACTAATCAGAGATTTTCCGTGGCCATTTTGAAAACGGTATTTTGGGATAGAGCTCACAGATACTCGATCACAGAAAACTGAATGTACGGATAAAATTGAGGTGTTTAGAGCTTCAAATCTGAACAGGAAATCTACAATCTAAAGAAAGACAGCGGTAGGTTTAAGAGAGACCGCAGAGGCATTTAAACAGGTCCCCTCTAGTTTCTAATGCTTCAGGTAATGTAGGTCAAGTAGCATTTTAATTTCATAACGCACTAATTTAATGACTTGGCCTACAAGACTACATAAGCAACAACTATCCCGATCATATTAGAATCAATTCTATTAAGCCGACCGCTCCACCTCTGGGACGGCGCCAGATGTGATTTCTTTATTTTTTTATTTCTATAACAGTCCCAGCTGCGCACAGCAATTTGGTTGAAAATATATAATAATCTGTCCAGCCTACACCGCATGCACTATGTATTCCAATCACAAGCTCGAAGATAATTAAATAAAAGCGTGGAGAGACGTCTGATCTCTAATCTCATTAACTCCGACAGAAAACGCTATCAGAATAAATCAGTGTTCATAAGCAATGGTAGCACTTCAGTTTAATCAAAGGCGTTATTAGCTGAGATTACACACTGGGACATAGCTATGGTATGGTATAGCCAAACAGTTCATGTCTAGTGATTTAGTGCTTCTATATATATATATATATATATATATATATATATATATATATATATATTACTGTGCAAAAGTCTACATTACCTTAGTTCTTATTTTGCTTCCATGATTTTCAGTCTAGCTCTCTTTTCGGGGGGGTTAAGACTTTTGTACAGTACTGTATATTAATAGTAAAAAAAAAAAAAGTAAAAAAATAGGACCAAGTCTGAAATAAGCAAAAGTGAAAACAAAAACAGAACATCAAAACAGGAAGTAAGAAATTTCCTAGATAGCACAATAATGACCAAACAAAGAAACAGTAGGATACACACAGAGACAGAGGGGTCTGGAGCCTATCCCAGGATACCTAGTGCACAAGGCGGGGGACACCCTGGACAGGATGACAGGGCACACACACACACATACACACTCATTCACACACTACAGGCAATTTGGGAACGTCAGTTACCCTAATCTGCATGTCTTTGGACTGTAGGAGGAAACCGGAGTACCCGGAGGAAACCCACCAAGCACGGGGAGAAGATGCAAACTCCACGCACACAGACCCGGAAACTGAAGGTGCAAGGCGACAGCGCTATCCACAAAGCAACCTGACATGAAACGGATGAACATAATCAGGAAACAAACTAAGTACACGTCCAGACGAAACCTGGAACATAAGCGCATGGGGCTTAGCCCATAAGGAAACCCTGACACGAGTATTTAAACCTGCTCCAGCATGACGACTTGCAGCTAAATGGGCAGATCCCGTAAAGTGTAGTGGAAAGACATCGCAGAAGAGTGGAGATTATACTAACAGCAAAAGAGCCAAAGGGAGAATACATCTATATTTTGATGTTTAAAACTGTGATGGTCAGGTTTTACTTTGGGTCATAGTGTTTATACCCCTAATTGGAAATAAGGTTCTCAAACCTTGTAAAACAGCCGAAGAACATTATCCCTTGTCCACCATTCAACTGTTGCTTTCTGGTAGGTGACATTCTTGTCCCCAGATCATGAAGATCATGAAGATTTACACTGCTTCACCGTCCAGGTGAGATATGCTTCACCACTCTGCACTGCTCACCAGTCCATGCTTGGCATTGTGCATAATGATGCTATGTTCAAGTTCAGCTGCACAACCATGGAAAACCATTTAAGATGCTTCCATTTCAATAGCAATAACAGCTGACTGGGGCAAACGTCATCCTAGAAAACCCAAGTGCCTATTGTTCAAGCCTTGAGCACGGCCCTTAACCGTCAAATGCTTATATGTGTAATGAGATAAAAAGGAGTCATTCTGCATAAGGGTGTCTGCCAAATGTTGCAAATGTAAGCAAGATCCTAAATGCATTGCAATTAAAGCATTTCAAACCTTTCTTGAGTGCCTTGTGATGAACATTTCCTTCTGAGTGTTTTCAACCAAGGCGGCATGGTAGTGTAGTGGTTGGCACTTTCGCCTTGCACCGCCAGGGTCCAGGTTCGATCCCCGGCCAGGCTCGTTTCCTGTCTCTGAGTGCATGGAGTTTGCATGTTCTCCCCGTGCTTGGCGGGTTTCCTCCAGGTTCTTCGGTTTCCTCTCACAGTCCAAAGACATGTAGGCTAGGCTAATTGGCGTTCCCAAATTGCCTGTATACCCTGCCATGTGCCCCAAGTCTCCTGGGATAGGCTCCAGGCCCACCGTGACCCTAAATACGGGATTAATCGGTATAGATGATGAGTGAGTGAGAGTGAGTGTTTTCAACCATCAATATTAATCATGACTAAACAGAGAGACCAGTCATTCAAATGGACTGAATGTATGAACTTAAAATTTTTACATTTCAACCAAACATTTAACCGATTCCTTCTCCAGCAGCTTCAATGTGTTCTAGATATTCTGGCACCTAAATCAAGGCCGGGGTCACTCTGTGTCACCCTGTGAAAGTTTTCTCGGTACGTTCCCATAGGGAAATGTGACTCCTACATAAGTTGGCGAGAATTTATCCGCCTATTCTCAGCGATCAGGCGTTCCATTCTAAATGTAAAGGTTCATGGCTGCACCTCGTCCAGGATCAGCATTCACAGACGTACGGCCGTCCTTAAAACACCTCGGCTAAGGGTCTCATCACCGTCCTATTCCTGAAGTCTCCTGTCAATGTAAATCTGTTGCATGCCATAGGCCATAAAACCGATGATGTCTTACGCCATTCCATCGCAAGTCCCGCTTTGACTTGAACGCCCCGCGTACATACAGTACTTGTACACTATAAAGCCATGAAATGTCTCGTTGTTATCCTTCCCCCATCAGCATAGTGTCCAGCATGAGGCTGCGGCGCTGCCAACCTCAGTCTAGCAATTAAGCCTGTTCCAGAGATCCTGGCACGAACACTGTTCTTTCCATTAAACACAGTGAAAGAGGGCCATGTTCAGTTTTCTCCCTAGACACTGAGAATGAGAGCGACGAGTGAGTAGCAATTACCAAGTCTGTGCTCGGTCATTAATGTGTAAGAGCAATTGACAAAATATACACGTGACCTCCCTGTTCACGCCATTAATGAGCTAATTAGCCTTTTTCCTTAAAATGGTTCCAGAACTCAGACTTCACTAGTTAGTCATATTTCATTTTAGAGTTTATGTGTGTAAAGGAATAAAATAGGACATGGCGTTGCCGTTACGGCAAAATAAGCGACGTAAAAAGCGTCATGTGATGCATCCTAACGCAGAGCTGAGTTACTGTTACAATACCAAAGTGGATTAAAAACAATGATATTATAGCAAATAATGTATCATTTGTTATAATATCTATTTGTAGCCTACTGGACACTTGGCAAATAGTTTCTTTCCAGAATTAAGAGTTTTATCTGCCAATAGAAAAAAAAACAATTTCACGCTTGAATGAGTAGAAGTGTATACATATAGGCTTAATCTTTTATTCATTCATTTATTTATTTATATGCACAATCCAATAGAAAGAAATATCCATTGAATCTGCTTAAATACTAGGATATTTTGACTCGCTAAGATTTGCTCAGGTATTGCATTGTGAACACGGGTAGGAAATTACACCTGCGTCGAGCGGCATTATCGGAAACTGTTCCTACTTTTCTACGGATTTGATCTTATAGTCTGGATTTTACCCAAAGGCACTTCAAAGCTTAGCAATGTAAGACAGGGCTCAGACCTTATTTATTTCATTTTCTAAATGTCAAGTCTGACTCAAACAATACACTCAGGCATTTAATAAATGCTAAGGTTCTGTGTCACTGCTGCAACAAATACTGTATATTTCATATTATATGGAATTTTGTTTTCACCTTCATATCATAACGTGATTTTTGACATGAATTTGACAGGGATTGATTGATTTTTTTTGTTGTTGTTTTTGAGGGTCGAATATAGTAACACAGCAAAAGAAAACGGAAACTTCTGTAAATTTCACAATAATGAAATTAATAATAATTATGAGTGTTTTAGCCATAACCTTTATGACTTGCTGCAATTATTATTATTATTATTATTATTATTATTATTATTATTGAATTGGATGAGTTCAGCTTGTTTTAATGTCTCTGTAACTAAAATGTTAAGAAATGTAAGAAATTTGTATATTCCAAAAATGTAAACACTATTTGTATTTTAAAAGAACAAAACAATTTTTCCCCCTTGAATTTCTTATTAAATATTTATACTTATACACATGCACATGACCTCAGATTTTAGGTGTTCATTACAAAGAACATGGAGGTACAGTAAAAAGTTGGTGTATTTTAAAACGATTATATTGTGGTTAAATCGAAAGGCGTCATACAGTAGTTCAGTCGAATGTCATTGGGTGAATTGGCAGAATTATAAACAGAAAAAGCGATATTGATGTATATGGGAAAGAAAGCTGTTGATGTGTTGGTGTATTGGTGATAAGACGCGTGAACTGTACCTCTACCCTCCTCAGTCTCTTTGCTGTTTCTTGCATTTGCCCAGGCGACTCCGAACCTTCGCGTGGTTCGCGTGTCCTTAAACGCCCTCCTGACTTTACCCAAGCCCTCGGCGGACGTAGACGCGGCCGCCTCGACCGATGCTAGGGGGCCGTGTCCACCCCCCGGGCCCGAATCCCCCGAGAAGCCAGAGTGAAGGAAGACGAGGCTGCCGGCTGTGAGGTAGAGCAGGATGAAGGAGAAGAAGCGCACAGGCTTGCGGCGGAAATAGCGCTGGATCTTCAGCAAGGGCCGGGCCATGGCCTCCGGGCTCAGGAACCGACATGAAAAGGTTCGACCAGCCAGTTCGTTCTCTAAAAATAGCCGCCTGAAAGGTTTCTTCCGCAGCTCCACGGGCTGATGCTGCTACGAGTGGACATTGAAGGCTTTAAAGCGGCGATGTGCGAACGAACAAAAAGTCAACTCCGGCACTTTTCCTCTGCCATTGTGTGGGTGTGCGCGGACGCCATGTTTTGAAAGACGAGACGAAAGGCGATAGCACTTTCCCTGACGCTATCTTTCTCTTGAGGTCTCTTTCCCACCGAGCCTGCCGTCAATCAAGCCTGCAAAGAAGAAAAGGAAAACAGACAGAAGAAGTAAAAAGAGAGCACGTACGAACAGTCAAGTACTCTGGAGAGCATTTGTTTAGTCACTTTGCCAAAGGCAGTTGATTCGGATTCCTTTTCACAGACAGATATCTGATTTTCTCCCAGTGATCTAAAGGGTGAAAGAGAAGCTCTGACTGCTTTTAGACTTTTAGGGCAATGTGAAACTTTAAGTAAATGACCACATTTTTAACATACAAATCGAAAACAATCCACATGAATGTCGTGTCCGAGACGAATCTGATAACAAACGTCATGCTACGCTTTTCTGGCATAAGCTTTTTTTTTTTTTTTTTTTTTTTTTAAATACGTGCCTGGACATTTATATTCTGAAGCCAGGGTGTCCGTCTCTGCACAAAACCGCCTAAAATTAGTGAACTCTCAGGTGAATCGTGAACGTCTGTGGTGAATTTCTGTACATGACCTTGAGGAAGCGATCAAGCAGGGATGGATTAAGAGAGTGACACCAGAGTACTGAGGACGTCTTTTTGAGTCAGCAGGTTTCGAAGATTGAAGGATTTCATACTAGACGCTGATTGTTGTACTGTACAGCAATGTCATTGCATAAAAACTTTATGAAAAATTGAGAATGTCATTAAAACATTTTATTTCATTTTTGTCACAACATTATTTTCTAACATTATTTTCTATCTACAGTCGCGGCCAAAAGTTTTGAGAATGACACAAATATTAGTTTTCACAAAGTTTGCTGCTAAACTGCTTTTAGATCTTTGTTTCAGTTGTTTCTGTGATGTACTGAAATATAATTACAAGCACTTCATATGTTTCAAAGGCTTTTATCGACAATTACATGACAAAGAGTCTGTATTTGCAGTGTTGGCGCTTCTTTTTCAGGACCTCTGCAATTCGGCTGGGCTGCTCTCAATCAACTTCTGGGCCAAATCCTGACTGATAGCAACCCATTCTTTCATAATCACTTCTTGGAGTTTGTCAGAATTTGTGGGGTTTTGTTTGTCCACCCGCCTCTTGAGGATTGATCACAAGTTCTCAATGGGATTAAGATCTGGGGAGTTTCCAGGCCATGGACCCAAAATTTCAACGTTTTGGTCCCCGAGCCACTTAGTTCTCACTTTTGCCTTATGGCACGGTGCTCCATCGTGCTGGAAAATGCCTTGTTCTTCACCAAACTGTTGTTGGATTGTTGGAAGAAGTTGCTGTTGGAGGGTGTTTTGGTACCATTCTTTATTCATGGCTGTGTTTTTGGGCAAAAGTGTGAGTGAGCC